>WSYH01005128.1:0-38767 GCA_036426205.1 Ascaphus truei | reverse complement strand
AGAGATATATACATACAGGGTAAGAAATGATGTTGTTTTAAAAGCTTAATTTGATGTGTTTTAAATTAATTTGACTATGCAGCTATGCTTTATTGTAAGTTTAAAGTATTTTAAAATTAGATAGATGTAATTGTTGATATTGTATTGTGTGTTTGAGGGAGGTCAGGGCTAGCCTTGGTTTTAAAGTTTGTATATTTTTTCACATGCTGAATTGTTCTGCTCGAGGCGTGAATTAGTTAATTGTTTCATTGTTCGGGATGGACTGTCAATTGTTTAGGGATGTAAATAATGATTGCTAATTGATTTCTGTTTACTTAGATTGGTTAAAATAGTTGACTTGTTTGGAAGTGTTTGTATATAGCTTGCAATGATATTGTTCACATTCATTTGCAGAATGTATATGGTGCATAGATTTTATGCATCATTTATACAATGTAAATGCTATGTATGGATTGGAATGTGAGGTTTTAGATTGTAAGATCAGTTAGGATTATTAAAGGAAATTCATTGTAATGCAGTGTGTCTGTATGGAGAAGTGTTATTTGTAGGACAGTATGATTTTGATAACTTACACTCAAGGCAGGGAGATACAGGGAGATGTACTACTGTACTGTTGTTGTTTATTGCAATGCTTCTAATGTGTGTACAGTTAAGTTTTTTAACACTGGTAGATATGATTATCCTTGGTTTGTAAGGGTTAGCTCTGGTTTTAATTTTGTATTCTGAGGATTGTACTTTAGATATATACTGTAGTTGCATGATGAAGCCACTGTACAAATTCATGGGTGAAGGGTGGGTATCGGGCCAGTGTGGCTTAACCCCTTAATTACCTTTGCGGTTATTATCCGATAAGGTGTTTAAGGGGTTAATTGATATCTGAATGTAATTGCAATGTATTGGCTTTGTTTTGGCAATGTATTTTGTGGACAAGACAAGGATGTTGCTGGCGACGGACACTTCGTATTGATGAGGTCAGTAGCACTTTATTTATTTGAATATGCTAGTTAATGTTTTTAATGATGGGCAATTAATCTAGTATCCATATCTGGATAATAGTTATTTTGCACATTATTGTACTGTAGGTGTTGGGGGGGTGGGGGAGTATGTATTGAATGTATAGGCCAGGTTTTTTTTTTTTACATTCAGGGTTTGTTCCGTGGTTCCGCGTGAGACCTCTGGAGACCACCTGTGGTTTCCTCGGGTATCTCACGGGTACCAGGATGGTGGTTCCACGGGTGACACATGCGGGGATGAAGCTGTGTGGTCCCACTTCTGTGGGGGCACCGCCGACCCGTAGTCTGCAGGGATGAAGCTGTGTGGTCCCACTTCTGTGGGGGCACCGCCGACCTGTAGGTGCGGGGATGATGTGTGGTCCCACTTCTGTGGGGGCACCGGAGACCCGTAGTGAGCACCTGTGAGTTCCCCAGACCCCCGTGGGAACCACCCGAGGCCCCACAGACACCTGTGGGTCTGACCCCGGGCTCCCAGACATCCTTGGGCCTACCGTGGGGACCCAATTGTGGCCCACGGTGACCTAAGGAGACCACCTGGGGGCCATGGTGCTGGCGGGATCCACCAGCAGGCCTCCAGAACCTGTTTGAAAAGGGCTGCTGGTACCCTGTAGGTCTGTCCAGGTGCCCCGCCAGCCCATCGGGGACTCGCGTGGGGCTGCGTTATGAACCCTGTTTGTAAAATAATAAATCATGTATTTATGGGGGGGCACAGGGGTGGGTAATGTATTTAATATATAGAATGATGTTTATTGTGGGTCACTGTTGTTTTTATTGTGGGTACTGGGGGTGGGGGGGGGGGGTTTCCCCAACGGTATGTGGGTAGGCCTCCCTTGTGGGTACTGGGTGAGGGTGGTTAGGCCTCACGGGGGGGGTTAGTGTGGGAGGGTATGTAGGCATCCCGAGTGGTGGGTGAGGGTGGGGTAACCCCTTAATGACTGTAGTGGTTAATAACCGCTATGGTGATTAAGGGGTTAGGGGACATTACTTTGGATGTTTTAATTTTTGTGTCTGTTTTGCAGAAGCGGAGGGGCCATGGCCAGGATGAGGGGGGGGTAACGGTATGTGGGTAGGGGGTGAGGGTGGTTAGACCTCACAGTATGCACATCGCCCCCCCCCCCCCCACATTTACATACACTGCACTCACAGCAATACAGGCAGGGAGATTTAACAGAAACATTAGAGGGAGGGGGCTTTATACAGATCACAGTCAAGGAGGTGCGGTTATAACCCACTCCCCCTCCCCACATTTACATACACTGCACTCACAGCAACACAGGCAGAGAGATTTAACAGAAACATTAGGGGGGAGGGGGCTTTAAACAGATTACACTGAAGGCAGTGAGATTTAACAGAAACATTAGGGGGAGGGGGCTTTAAACAGATTACACTGAAGGCAGTGAGATTTAACAGAAACATCAGGGGGGAGGGGGCTTTAAACAGATTACGTATATATATATACGATATATATACTATAATATATCTATTATCTACATATATATATATCATATTATGATCTATATATAATATATACCAGTGATCGACATAACTATCATTTCGCCTCCACCCCGGGCCGGGGATTATTGGCCCAAGCAGCACAAGCTTTTGGGTACTAAGGTGGCGCGAGTAGATTTTTTCGTGATTGTCCAATCCACCTGTATATATATGCAATAAATATGTATTTTATCAAATGATCTATATCTATACATATTATATACAATATATATATATATAATAAAAATCATAACTTATATATATTCATATCTCTATATCTATATATATATATATATATATACATATGAATATATATAACGAATACCTACGTTCTCGACAAACTATTACATTTGCTCGCTACGGCGCGAGTGGATTAACCTCCGGGCCGATAAATATGGCCCAAAGCACACACTGGTATGGTGGACGCAGTGTTTTTGTCGATTAGATTTCTGTTTGGTGGTATTGGGTGTCAACCCACTGCATAATATATATAGATAGATATAACTAGTATATATATATATATACTTCACAGTGCTCGACAAACCGCTCGCCTGCCAGCTCGCAATCGCCAGCTGCGAGTCGATATTGGCCTCGTGGGCCAGTACACCTATCCCTGCTCTGCAAAAAAAAAACCCGATCGAAAAAAAAAAAAAAAATCGAAAATAGAAAAAATCGTAGCTGATTGCTTTGACGTGGATGGTCGGTGCAAGGCACTTCAAACCGCCCTTTCTGACACGGGGTAACTAATGGGGGGGGGGGTGTGCGTCGTGCGCCCGCTCAATGCTGCCTCTCCTCTTCTCCTCACACTCCTCATATTTCCCCTTTAAATTGTGTCAGCTCCTATAATTATTCTACCAATTGCACGAGTCCCGGTCATTGGATTTAATCGATACTGTTACACCTGATTACACTGATACAGTCCCCCCCCTCCTCCGTGCTCCCGCTGCCCGGCTAACCGGGTCACATCTTTAGGTCTGGGGTTTTCACCGCCCCTACTCCCCCCTCCCGTGTGTGCCGCCTGCTGCCCCCCGCGCGGTTCACGTTCTGTAGTAGCCGGGTGTTCTCACTCCCCCTCCCACCCCCCTCCCGGTGTGTCCCGCGCCCGCGCGGGTCTATTACGTTCTGGTCGTAGCCGGGTGTGTTCTCACTCCCCCTCCCCCCTCCCTGTGTTTCCCACCGCTGGCCTGCGCGTGGTCACGTTCTGTAAGCGGGGCTGTTTCAACTCCCCCTCTCCCCTCCGGTGTGTCCCGCTGCCCGCGCGGGTCACGTTCTGTAGTAAGCCGGGTGTTTGCACTCACCTCCCCCCTCACTCCCGTTCCCACCCGGCTGCTGGTCCCGTCCTAAGTAGTAGCCGGGTCCGTTTCACTCCCGTCGTACCTTCCCGGTGTGTTCCGACTGCCCGCGCGTCACGTCTGTTACCGGGGTTTTCCTCCTCCCACTCCGGCCTCAGCTACCTCTATAGCGCCGGTGGTTTCCCACCCCGCTCGTCCACCCGTGGGTCCCGCTGGCCGCGCGGCACGTTCTGTAGTCAGACAGGGTCTTGCACTCCCCCTCCCCCCCCCTCCCGTCCTTAGCTGCCCGCGCGCGTCACATTCTGTAGTGAGCCGGGGTGGTCTTCACCCCCCCTCCCCCTCGCTCCCGGTGTTCCCGTGCCCCCCGCCTCGGCGTCACTTCCTGTATACTGGTGTTTTTTCACTCCCCCTCGCCCCCTCCCCGTGTCCCGCCCTTGCTCCCGCGCGGTGTCACAATTCTGTAGTAGCTGGGGGGTTTCCACCTCCCCCTCCCCCCCTCCCTGTGTTTCCCCGCTGCCCCCGCGGTGTCACATCTGCTGTAGTAGCCGGGGCTTCTCTCCCCCCCCACCTCCGTCCGGTCGTTCCCCTCCGCTGCCCCGCGGCTGTCAAACATACTGATTTAGCTGGGGGCCCCCGTCGTCTCTCTCCCCCTACCCCTCCGGTGTTGCCCCCCGCTGACCCGCGCGAGGTCGGAAGATATTAGCGTTGCCGGTGTTTCTCCCCCTCGTGCTCCTGCTGCTCGCGTGGTGCGGAAGGAACGTAGCGGTGTGTTTTTCCTTCTTCCCCCCCCCTCTCCCCCTCCGGCCGCCACGTCCCTTAATCCCGTTTTGTATGGGTATAGAATAGAGCTATTGGAGTGTGTTTGTGTGTGTGGTGTGGTGGTGGTGGTTGTGTGTGTGGTTTGTGTGTGCTGTGTGGTTGTGTGTGGTGTTGATGGTGTGGTGAGCTATGTGTGTGTTTGGTGTGATAGTGTGTGTTGTGTGATTTTGTGTGTGTGTGGAGAGAGCGAGTACATGTGTTGGCAGGACACCATAGGTAACACCCCCCGTCAGTCAATCCACCAGCCCCCCCACACCAGTCAGTCCCCCCCCCCCCACCCAACCTTCCACTCCATGTCCCCCCCACCCTCAAAGCCCAGTCCACCCCCCCCCCACCCACACCCATCCATCACCCCCCTCCCCCACACCCCACAGTCACCCCCTCCCCCACCCCACGCCCGTCACCCCCCCCCCCACCCAGCGCATGTCAACCCCCCACACCCCCCCACACTCCCCAGTCCCGGCCCCCACCCCCCGTGCCATCACCCCCAACCCCACCAGCTCAAAAAGTTCCCAGTCCCGCCAC
Organism: Ascaphus truei; assembly: GCA_036426205.1. NCBI lineage: Eukaryota > Metazoa > Chordata > Amphibia > Anura > Ascaphidae > Ascaphus > Ascaphus truei. Next base: position 33,627 of record WSYH01005128.1, on the reverse strand, counting down.
CCCCCCCACGCTACCCCCCATCAGTTACCGCCCCCCTCCATCAGTTGACCAACCCCCCCCAGTCCAGCTACCCAGTCATGTTTGTCCTCCCCCCTCAGTTAGTTTTACCAAGAAGCTCCCAGGTACTCAACCCCGGCTCTCTCCTCTGCTCGCTCCCGTCTCGTCCCCCCCCTCTGTCTCTCCCCCCCCTCTTTGTCTCTCTCCTCTCCCCCTCGCTGTCGCTCTCTCCCCACTCTCTGTCTCTCCCACGCTCGTCCCCCCCACGCAGCTGCTCTGCTCTCTGCTCTCCCCCACCTGCTCTTTCTGGCTCACCCACTCGGTTCTCACCACCCCCCTCTCTGTCCTCGCTCCCCCTGGCCCATCCCTCTCTGTCTTTTCCACCCCCCTCTTGTCTCCTCCACCCCCGCTCTGTCTCTCTCCCCTCTCTGGTCTCTCTCCCCTCTCTGTCTCTTCTGTCTCTCTCCCCTCTCTCTCTCTGTGTCTCTCCCCTTCCTGTCTCTCTGTTTCCTCTTCCTCTCTTTCTCTCTCTCTCTCTCTCCCCTCGCTGTCTCTCCCTCCTCTCCCCCATTTGTCTCGTCGCGCTCCCTTCTCTGTCTCTCTTCTCTCTTCCCTTCTCTGTCCTCTTCTTCGCTCTCCCTTCTCTGTCTCTTTCGCTCTCCCCTCTCTGTCTCTCTCCCCTCTCTGTCTTTCTCTCCCCTCTCTGTCCCCTCTCTGTCGCTCTCCTCTCCCCTGCTCTTTCTCTCTCTGTCTCTCTGTATCTCTCCCCTCCTGTCTCTCTTCCCTCCTGTCTCTCTCTCTCTCATCTCCCTCCCCTCTGTCTCTCCCTTCTCTGTCTCTCTCTCCTCGTCCTTCTCTGTCTCTTTCTCTCTCCCCTTCTCAGTCTCTTTCGCTCGTCCCTTCTCTGCCTTCGCTCATCCCTTCTCTGTCTCTTCTCTCCTCCCTTCTCGCTCCCGGCTCTGTCTCTCTGTCTCTCCTCCCCTCTCTGTCTTCTCTCCCCTCTCTGTCTCTCTCCGCCTCTCTGTCTCTCTCCCCTCTCTTTCTCTTCGCTCTCCCCTCTCTGTCCTCTTCGCTCTCCCTCTCTGTCTCTCTCTTCGCTCTCCCTCCCTCTCTGGCTCTCTCCCCATCTCTGTCTCTCTCCCCTCTCTGTCTCTTCTCTCCACCCTCTCGGTCTCTCTCCCTCCTGTCTCTTCGCTTCTCCCCTCTCTGTCTCTTCTCTCTCCCCTCTCCTGTCTCTTTTCGCTCTCCCCTCTCTGTCTCTCTCCCTCTCTTTCGCTCTCCCCCTCTGTCTCTCTCTCTCCTCCGCCTCGTCTGTCTCGCTCCCCTCTCTGGTCTCTTCGCTCTCCCCCCCCTCCCCTCTTCTTCTGTCTCTTCTTCCTTCGCCTCTCCCCCCCCTCTCTGTCTCTTCGCTCTCCTCCCCTCTTCTGTCCTCTCTCCCCTCTGTCCATCTCTCTTCGCTCTCCCCTCTCTGTCTCCTCTCTCCGCCTCCTCTGTCTCTCCCTCCCCTCTCTGTCTCTCTCCCTCTCCCCTCTCTTTCGGCTCTCCCCTCTCGTCCTCTCTCCCCTCCACCCCTCCCCTCTCTGTCTCGTCTCCCGTCTGTTCTTCTCTCTCTCTCACTACTCTGCCTCACACTCATGCGATACTCTTATTTACCCTGTATTTACTTAACAGCCCTATACTACAAAACAAACACCGAAAAACCTATATGCTTTCGTCTCCAGTATCTTGCCTCAAGCTTCACCACGGAAGACATCGGAATCCCCCCTATCCCAGAAGACAGGTAAGGAACACACATCCCACCTCCAATGTATAGTACATTGCGGAAGATGGTACCTGGACATTGTAGGACTCGCGATAAGTAAGATCCGGCGGTGATTGCTGCTTTGAGATATTGTGAAGCGGGGGGCAATCCAGACACACTGTTAAGGGGTCAGGAAACTAGTCTTCCACACTGGCTTTTTTTTTCTAGATCCACATTATTACAACGCACACGCAACACCCCCACACACACACACACATCACACACACACACACACACCACACACACAAGGCACACACACACACACACACCCACAAAGCACACACACACACAGCACACACACGAACAGGACTAATTGTAGTATAATTAATACAATAAATAAACTTGTCAAAAACGAATGTTCTACTAGGAATTTATTTTATTTTGTATTTTTTAAAAAAGCGGGGGCGGGACTATGGGCGGACTAGGGCGGGACTAGGTGGCGAGTAGATTTTTTGGCTTCGGCGAGTAGATTTTTTGGGTAATGTCAAGACTGTATATATAATATATATATATATTTATATATATATATATTATCAATCATATATCATAGAGTTATATATATACAGATCAATATATACAGTAATATACACCCCACACGTATGAACCAATATACAAAGAATGAGAAGGGTTATCAAAACCATACTGTGTCTACAAAAACACTTCTCCATACAGCACACTAACTACATTACAATGAACTTTGCCTTTAATAATCCTAACTGATCTTACAATCTAATCATCAAATGACAAAGAAAACCTCACATTCCAATCATACATTGCATTTTACATTGTTAAATGATGCATAACTATGCACCATATACATTCTGCAAATGAATGTTAACAATACATTGACAAGCATAAATACAAACCACTTCCAAACAAGTCAACTATTTAACCAATCAAGAACAAAAATCAATTAGCAATCATTATTTACTACATCCCTAAACAATTGACAGTCCATCCCTGAACAGGAAACAATTAACTAATGCATCGCTCTAGCAGAACAATTCAGCATGTGAAAAATATACAAAGGACCAACCGGAATAACAAACTTTTAAAACCAAGCACAGCCTGACCTCCTACAAAACACAACAGTACAATGATATCAACAATGACATCTATCTAATTTAAAATACTTTAACCACATAAAGCATAGCTGCTATAGTGCAAGTTAATTTAAAACACGATCAAATCAGCTTTTAAAACAACATCATTTCTGGATACCCTGTATGTATATATCTCTCTAGACATTATATACAATAACATCATACAGTGGCAAGAAATGATATACCCACAAAACAAAACATACACAATTAAAAACTTTAAAAAAATTAACAATTTAAATAAAATAACATTTCTTTAGTTCACTTTACCATTACTTTGCCCCCACCAACTTCCCGTCCCGTGTGCGCAGGCTTACTCTCACTGAACCAATCCACCAGCACAGAACCATAAAATAAAAAACCATAGAAATAATAAACATTAAACTAAATCCAAATCAATCACGGTCTTTCTATTTGTAATCCATCTTTATCTTCATCTGTATTCTTCTTCTTCTATCTCTCGGCAGGGGGCTTGGGGTCTTCATTTCCATCTGCGCCACGCCCTGGTCTTGTTTCTTTCCGGAGGTCCTCCTCCGCGGCGTCTGGCTTCAAAATGAACGACATAGTGACTTTTAAAAAGGCCTATGACGGTCACATTTTCGTCATATGGTTCCACGTGCCGATTGGGCCGTGAAAACCATGTGTTTTTGGCCGATAAAATAAAATATGACGTCACTTAAAGGCAATGACGCACAGCCAATCAGAATGGCTTTGCTTCATTTGCCTTTAAGATGACGTCATTGAAAAGACGACATGGCCCCGTCCCGCAACGAAGGTGATGGTAAGCCCAATCCAGAACGCTGGGACGTCCATCCCTACTCTGATTGGCTCTAGTATACCACTGTGACAGGCTTGGGGGGTAAAAAGGGGGGGATGTGACGTACTACAGCCATCAGAGTAGGAATGGAGTTCCCACGCTCTGTATTGCTCTATTAACCATGTGACCGTTTTCAATGACGTCACATCCTTTTTATATCTATATATAATCTATCACTTTATTTATTATATGCATGTATTTATTTATTTATTTAGATTTATTTATTATTGTGGGGCTGCTGGTTCGTGAATGTTTTTTATTGTGGGTAGAGGGGGTGGGTGACGGGGGTTTTTTGGCCCTTGGTGTGAGTTTAGGACTTGCGGGGGGCTTGCGGGTGCCTTAACCCCTTCATGACCATAGCATTTAATACCCCGCTAACGGTCCGTGAAATGGGTTAAGTGCACCCGCTAACCCCCCCCCAAGCCCTAAACAACCACCTTGGGGCTAATACCCCCCTTCACCCACCCCCCTACCCACAATATAAAATTCACACACAGCAGCACAGCACAAGTATAAATAATCTAAATAAATAACTACATAAATGATCTAATAAATACATTTAAAATACTTTTTATTCATAGTGTAGATGTGGCAGGGGTCTCCGTAAGCTGAACCGCCTTTTTTAGGTTTGTGGGACCCCCTGCTCCCTAGAATACAGGCCCCTTATTTATTAGATTTATTTATTTATTTTTTTGTGCTGCTGCTGTTGTGTGTTTTTTTGGATTGTGGGTAGTGGGGTAGTGGGTAGTGGTGTGGGTGTGGTTATTTAACACAACACCTGGATCTCCCCCTCCCCTCCCCACCTTTACATACGTCCACTGCACTCAAAACACAGGGCCATGGAATAATTTAACCGCCACATAGGGGGAGGGGGCTTACCGATTAGTCACCAGCAGGGGAGTTAGGCAGACCCAATAGGGGGGTGTGTTTTAACATACTGTAGCTTACAGTCCAAGGCCAGGGAAGTTTAACACACACAAGGGGGCTGGGTCTTACCAGGTTATCAGTCACAAGGCAGGAGTTTAAAACACCCACATTAATATTATTTCATGTATTTATTGTGTTTTATTCTTCCTAAAACCCGTCATTGCCTTAGCGCTATCGCTATGGTAATTATGCACATTTCTGTATGTTTTAATAATATTTGTGCAGGAGCAGGGTCCCCTGGCATGAAATTTCTTGCTCAGGGAACCCCTGCTCCGGTAGCATATTATTAAAAATACAGAAATGCTGCTCATTACCATAGCCACATAGCCCGCAAAGGTAAAGAACGTTCTTTAGTGATGTGGGTTTTATTAATATGAGATGTGCAGGTGCGTACTCCGGAGCTGAGCTGTCGTTTTAGTCCGGGGCCCACCTGCTCCCGGAGAGATACATAAAAGGGCCCCGCCCTTATGGGTGTCCGGTATCCCTCTGCTTGGTTTACAGGCCGCGGTCCGTGATCGGGACCTTTTAAATTCGAGGAATACCGGCACCCCTCAAAGGGCCTGTATACTTCAGGGGAGCAGGGGTCCCAGGCCTGAACCCAACGCGGTTCACGCTCGGAGACCCCCTGACACATTCTACACTATGAATAAAAATGTATTTTAAATGTATTTATTTATCATTAGTTATTTATATTTAGTTATTAATGTTTTGCTGCTGCGCGTGTGGTGAAGTTTTTTTATGTGGGTAGCGGGGGGTGGGTGAAGTGGGGTATTAGCCCCACAACATGGTTGTTTAGGGCTTTCGCGGGGGGGTACGGGTAGGTGTTAACGCCCTTCAGACCGTAGCGGTTTACTGCTACGTCGTGAGGGGTTAAGTGCACCGCAACCCCCCGCAAGTCCTAACTCACAAACAGGCCAAATAACCCCCTTTCCACCCCACCCCGCTACCGCAACATAAAGCCGGGCGGAGGGCGGTGGGATATACCCCTTCATTGCCTTAGCGGCTATCAGGCTATGGTAAGGAAGCAGCAATTTCTGTATTTTTAATAATATTGTGTCAGAGCAGGGGTCCCCTGAGCGTATTTATGGCTCATCGAACCCCCTGTTCCTGTACAATATTATTAAAAATCAGATATAGGATATCATTACGTCTTTCCTCAACCTTTCTACCTCTTCTCTTAATACTCTTTATCCAGTACTGATCTAACTGACTTTAGTTTCGACCCAGTACATTACCGCTTCTTCTTCCCCCTAACCTTATCTTCTCTATGCTGTACCCCATTAATCTCCCTTTCCTGTGAGATACACAGTCGGTTTACGACTCTTTTCATTATTAACCCCACCTTATCGTGTCATTTTTTTCATACTTTATATATCCCCACCTTTTATCCATTACCAGACCACTACTTACCATGTTCCACAATTTGAATCCCTCTCCACCATTTCAATAAACCTAACAGTGACTCGACAATCTAAATCATCAAGACACAAGGCACAAAACCTAACATTCCTAACTCACACATTACATTGCATTTTCACATTGTCTGAAATGATGACAAAATCTACTGCACTTCCCATAATCATTTCTGCAAATGAACTGGTAACAATATCATTGCAAGCAAAATACAAAACTCCAAACAAGTCAACTATTTAACCATCAAGTAACAAAAATCAATATATAAAAGTACCCCACCAACACATGAAAATTCCACTTACATTTTTAAACCATAAGCTAAACATTCTTTACAATACTCCAAGGAGACATGTATTATCTGTATTGTAAAAAATATTCCGATACTCATTTATACACAACCTGAAGCACTGCCATACATACAATAAAACCAAGGACACAGACTACATCCCATTGTATTTGCTCCCCTGCTCTTGAGTGTTCAATCCCGGCCTGTTCCTCCTTTTGTAATTAGCCCACTTTTCTTTTTCCCTGCCCTTTCCCCTCCCTCCCCCCACCTCCCCACCCGACAATGCTTCGCTGCTAAATGTCCTGACTCTGCCTTTCTAGTTTGGACATCTTGTTTAAACAGCTTTCTTCCCCCCCCCCTCTTTTTCCTTTTCCCCTCCCCCCACTCCATACCCACATTTGATGTTTTTTCTGTTAAATTCTATGCCTTTTCCAGTGTCCATATACTGTAGTTGCATGATGAAGCCACTGTACAAATTCATGGGTGAAGGGTGGGTATTGGGCCAGTGTGGCTTAACCCCTTAATTACCTTTGCGGTTATTATCCGATAAGGTGTTTAAGGGGTTAATTGATATCTGAATGTAATTGCAATGTATTGGCTTTATTTTGGCAATGTATTTTGTGGACAAGACAAGGATGTTGCTGGCGACGGACACTTCGTATTGATGAGGTCAGTAGCACTTTATTTATTTGAATATGCTAGTTAATGTTTTTAATGATGGGCAATTAATCTATTATCCATATCTGGATAATAGTTATTTTGCACATTATTGTACTGTAGGTGTTGGGGGGGGGGTGTATGTATTGAATGTATAGGCCAGGTTTATTTTTTTTACATTCAGGGTTTGTTCCGTGGTTCCGCGTGGGACCTCTGGAGACCACCTGGATACCACCTCGGGTATCTCACGGGTACCAGGCTGGTGGTTCCACGGGTGACACATGCGGGGATGAAGCTGTGTGGTCCAACTTCTGTGGGGGCACCACCGACCCGTAGGTGCGGGGATGATGATGTGTGGTCCCACTTCTGTGGGGGCACCGCGGACCCGTAGTGAGCACCCGTGAGTTCCCCAGCCCCCGTGGGAACCACCCGAGGCCCCGCAGACACCTGTGCGTCTGACCCGGGGCTCCCAGACATCCTTGGGCCTACTGTGGGGACCCAATTGTGGCCCACGGTGCCCCAAGGAGACCACCTGGGGGCCATGGTGCTGGCGAGATCCACCAGCAGGCCTCCAGAACCTGTTTGAAAAGGGCTGCTGGTACCCTGTAGGTCTGTCCAGGTGCCCCGCCAGCCCACCGGGGACTCGCGTGGGGCTGCGTTATGAACCCTGTTTGTAAAATAATAAATCATGTATTTATGGGGGGGCACAGGGGGTTGGTAATGTATTTAATAAATAGAATGATGTTTATTGTGGGTCACTGTTGTTTTTATTGTGGGTACTGGGGGTGGGGGGGGTGTTTCCCCAACGGTATGTGGGTAGGCCTCCCTTGTGGGTACTGGGTGAGGGTGGTTAGGCCTCATGGGGGGGGTTAGTGTGGGAGGGTATGTAGGCATCCCGAGTGGTGGGTGAGGGTGGGTTAACCCCTTAATGACTATAGCGGTTAATAACCGCTATGGTGATTAAGGGGTTAGGGGTCATTACTTTGGATGTTTTAATTTTTGTGTCTGTTTTGCAGAAGCGGAGGGGCCATGGCCAGGATGGGGGGGGGGTAACGGTATGTGGGTAGGGGGTGAAGGTGGTTAGACCTCACAGTATGCACATCCGGTCCCCCCCCCCTCCCCACATTTACATACACTGCACTCACAGCAATACAGGCAGGGAGATTTAACAGAAACATTAGGGGGAGGGGGCTTTATACAGATCACAGTCAAGGAGGTGGGGTTATAACCCACTCCCCCTCCCCACATTTACATAAACTGCACTCACAGCAACACAGGCAGAGAGATTTAACAGAAACATTAGGGGGGAGGGGGCTTTAAACAGATTACACTCAAGGCAGAGAGATTTAACAGAAACATTAGGGGGGAGGGGACTTTACACAGATTACACTCAAGGCAGGGAGATACAGGGGATGTACTGTACTGTATGTCGTTTATTGCAATGCTTCAATGTGTGAACAGTATAATGTTTTTTACAATTAGATAGATGTAATCCTTGGTATTGTAAGAGTTAGCTTTGGTTTTAAATTGTGTTTTCTGGTTGGTACTTATATATTGATTTTTATTTACTTGATTGGTTAAAATAGTTGACTTGTTTGGTGTTATCTGTATTTTGCTTGCAATGATATTGTTCACATTCATTTGCAGAATGTATATGGTGCATAGATTTTATGCATCATAAATACAATGTAAATGCAATGTATGGATTGGAATGTGAGGTTTTGCTTTGTCATTTGATGATTTAGATTGTAAGATCAGTTAGGATTATTAAAGGAAATTCATTGTAATGTAGTGTGTCTGTATGGAGAAGTGTTATTTGTACGACAGTATGGTTTTGATAACCCTTCTACATTTATTTGTATATTGGTTCATCATGTGTGTGTATATACTGTGTATATATATATATATATATATGAAAGAAAAAGAGAAAAAAACAGGCGCACACCTAGTGCATTAAAGTAAAACAAACAGTTTATGGAACATTAAAAAACAGACAAATGCCCACTCACAGGTCAAACGGAAAAATAAAGCTTATCCAGATAAAATATATAATGAAATAAATGATGATCATCATTTATTTCATTATATATTTTATCTGGATATCACAATTGATATCTAAGTTTAACTATTAGTTCGATTTTCTATCCTAATTCATTCTTTACCTTCAGATCATCCATTGAAGTAATTTAAATTTCTATACACATTTATAAATGAGCTATGTTTCATCTTTTGCAAAAATGGTGGTGTCTTCATAATCATTCCACAATAATTAATGCAATAAGGTAATATCATATCTATGGAGTGGTTCAAATCATGTAATTAACGATTTAATTGTTATTCTAATTGTGTATGCAAATTGACCTTGCTATAAGTACTGTGGGGTCACAACCAATGGGATACCCCTGATGAAGTCATCCTTGATGACGAAACGCGTAGGGCGTGGCTAAGACGGAGGAGGCACTTTCCCACTGAATACAGTGTATCACGGACTACTACGATTGCAGTTTGTGAGCGGCGAGCCAGACAAGAAGAGCGGACATATCTCTACTATTCCTGGTGGTGCAGCAGCCAGAAGTAAGCAGGCGAAGGCTTTAGTTCCCGGAGGGATTTCCTTTTGCGGGACACACGACCGGGAGGACGTCACTTCCGGTGAAGGAGACTGCGCCACGCGTGTGTAGGACAGGACTCCATTGCTGATCCGGACGCTACTACTGGCATATGAGAGCCAATCTCATAACTGCTTTATTTTTCCGTTTGACCTGTGAGTGGGCATTTGTCTGTTTTTTAATGTTCCATAAACTGTTTGTTTTACTTTAATGCACTAGGTGTGCGCCTGTTTTTTTCTCTTTTTCTTTCATAGGTATCTACAAGGGAGTTGTGATCCCTTTCAAACGGGCTGCCGTTACCTGGATGCACTTTATTGGAACTGGACTCTATGTTTTTTAAGGTTTTGGTATTATCAAAATATATTTTTTATGAATTTTTTATATTTAAATTTTTTTTTCATTTTTTATAGTAGTTTTTATTAAAGTCATTTATACAATATATGTGTTATCTTAGCAACATAGGATCTATTTTATATATACTACCCCCTCTGGCCACCCCATAGGTTGTTTCAACACAGTAGCTGACTTACTCACAGTTAGGCAGGTTGTAATAGTAGGCGCTTCCCGTGACGTCATCCGCTGGTCCGCGGCATCTACCGTCCCCGGTGGGAACTAAAGATCAACTGGTAGTGTGTACCGGGTGAGAGACCATCGTGGAGCACCTGATACGTCAGTTCCTGCAGGCAGTGAACAACGGAGGCAACATTCTGTTCCAGTGGAGTCACGGAGGGACTACAGCAGCAAAGCAGCGTTTCCTGGTCCTAGGAGCATGAGTATTACTCATACAATGCTTTTAAATGTTTTATGTTTGTGAGTACATTTTTATTGAGATTTTGGGAATTAAATATATCGATTTTTGCACAGTAATGCACTAGGATTTGGCGCTTTTTTTTTCTTATATCTTTCTATGCAGGTGGAGAGGGAAGTCGTTGTGCCCTTTTAAAGAAGCTGCCTGTTGGTCCTAATAGTGCTACTGTCACTCCCCAATCATTGGACTTATTTTTGGACTCTAGAGGACTATTTGCATTGTGCAGATTAAGGAAAGTTCACAGCACCACACATTTTTTTGTTTAAATTGTATTTTTTAGTTGCTTTTATTAGACATCTATTATGCACTATTGGTATATTAATTAATCTCATTATTTAAGGATATATTGTATTATTTATCATCATATCAATTCATTAATATTGTGTTTATATATTTATAATCTACTAGCAGTCTATTTATAGATATCCTATATTTCTGGCTATTCATACACGAGCGCAGACCTTCATTGTATATATATATATATATATATATATATATATACAGTATATACTGTATATATAGACATATATTTATTTATATTCATATATTTATTTATTTATTTAGATTTATTTATTAATTGTGGTGCTGCTGTGCTTGAATTTTTTTTAGTGTGGGTAGCGGGGGTGGGTGAAGGGGGTGTTTGGCCGTTGGTGTGAGTTTAGGACTTGCGGGGGGGTTGCGGGTGCACTTAACCCCTTCATTACCGTAGCAGTTAATACCTCTACAGTCGTGAAGGAGTTAAGTGCACCCGCTACCCCCCGCAAGCCCTAAACAACCACCCTTGGGGCTAATACCCCCTTCACCCACCCCCACTACCCACAATAAAAAAAAATCACACACAGCAGCAGCACAATTAATAAATAAATCTAAATAAATAAATAAATAAATGAATATAAATAAATAAATTTAAAATACATTTTTATTCATAGTGTAGATGTGCAGGGGGTCTCCGGAGCTGAACGGCTTTGGTTTTAGGTCTGGGGCCCCCCTGCTCCCCGAGATACATGCCCCTTTATGGGGTGCCGGTATCCCTCTGCTTGGTTTACATGCCGCGGTCACGTGATCGGGACCTTTAAATGCAGAGGAATACCGGCACCTCATAAAGGGGGCTGTATCTCGGGGAGCAGGGGGTCCCCGGACCTGAAACCAACGCGGTTCAGCTCCGGAGACCCCCTGCACATCTACACTATGAATAAAAACGTATTTTAAATGTATTTATTTATATTCATTTATTTATTTATTTATTTATTAATTGTGCTGCTGCTGTGTGTGAATTTTTTTTATTGTGGGTAGCGGGGGGTGGGTGAAGGGGGTATTAGCCCCAACAATGGTTGTTTAGGGCTTTCGGGGGGGGTAGCGGGACGGGTTAACGCCTTCATGACCATAGCGGTATTAACTGCTACGGCCGTGAAGGGGTTAAGTGCACCCGCAACCCCCCGCAAGTCCTAAACTCACAACAAGGGCCAAATACCCCCTTCACCCACCCCCGCTACCCACAATAAAGCGGGGACGGTGAGTTAACCCCTTCATTGCCTTAGCGGCTATCAGCTATGTTAATGAAGCAGAATTTCTGTATTTTTAATAATATTGTGCAGAAGCAGGGGGTCCCCTGAACTTTGATTTGTGGCTCAGGGAACCCCCTGCTCACTGTACAATATTATTAAAAATACATTCATGCTGCTTCGTTACCATAGCCGCTAAGGTAAGGAACGAGTGTTTATTTATATATGTGTTTTATTCATACTGTAGATGTGCAGAGGGTCTCCGGAGCAGAAACATTTTTGTTTTAGGTCCGGGGACCCCCTGCTCCCCGAGATACAGGCCCCTTTAGGGGGTGCCGGTATCCCTCTGCTTTGTTTACATGCCGTGGCCACGTGATTGGGACCTTAAATGCAGAGGGATACTGGCACCTCATAAAGGGGGCTGTATCTCGGGGAGCAGGGGGTCCCCGGACCTGAAACCAACGCGGTTCAGCTCCGGAGACCCCCTGCACATGTACACTATGAATAAAAATGTATTTTAAATAATTTTTCATGTGCCGATGTTTGCGCAGAGAGAGCAGCGGTTCTCTCTCTGCTGCAAACACATCTCACCCCCGCCGGCCTATAGTATTATTGATGTGCATATACAGTACTGTATGTGTACAGTACTGTATGTTAGGGGTTATAGGGGTTGTTGTTATACAGTATATATATATATACTGTATATATATATACTGCATTACAATTCATGGATTTATGCCATCTGGCGGACACGCGAAGCATTGCAGCCTAGTAAATCCTGAACCATTATCAATTAACACATCAACCGTGCGTCAGCCGGGCATGCGCCTGGCTGGGAGCCCGGCATGCTCCGGGTGAACAGTGTGGCATTCCAGGAACATGCCAGGTACAAGCCGGTGATTACTTCGAATAAAAGCTGCCGCTGCTGTACCTTATTGAATGTTATCTGTACAGTGTGTACATAAAGTTAGTTTTGCTAAAAGGAATGGGGTTTGACCTTACTGCTATTTGCCTTGTGCTTTCCATAGCAAAAATAATTAAAAAGGGAACATCAACCGTGAAAAATAAATTGATCAGTTCCTGCTTTTAGAGGCTTATTGCATGCGATTAGTCATCTTAATCTAAAAATGGTAAATAGGAGAGATCTTAAAAGTTTTATTTGTTGAATCTATTTGATAATAATTGTGACCCCAATGAGTCACACAACTACATATTTACAATACTGAATACTACTGTACCCATTTATCACAGATTTAATTAGTAAAGCAACAGTATAAATGTGCATAGCTAGCTTTGATTAAAGTACCAGTCCAAACTAGATGGGATGAAAAAGAAAATTGGTGAATACCTTTGCCGTAATCATATTGTAATAGGAAATTGCTCTGTGTGATGTTTATTTGTGTCGTTCTTCATGCTAAACAATAAGAAAAAAAAGGATGAAGGGAAATATCTAAATATATCTAATAAAAATACTTTATTAATTTCTTTTATTCTATTACTAGTAAATAATGTGGAAAACTTCTTGCAGTGAAAATACTTTTCCTATCTAATTATTTCTAAAACGTCACATCCAATGTTTTTAGTTCAATAAAAAGTATTCTAAAGATTTGCATCTCCTTTAATTATTAAATAATTGTACTACATACATAGGCTTACTATAAATTTTATTGAGTTAAATTGAATGTATCTGTGACTTGATTTACAGATTGGCATCATGCTGCTTCAATGGTTTTTTAATTTTTTTAACCCCTTCAGTGCAGGAGGGTCCTGAAACCTATGTGGCAACAATAGCCCCTCTTTTAATGCTGATCATGTTACCATTCCTGAGTTATTACATAATTGCTATATCATTCCTGTAGCATCAACGAAAGTGCATTCAGATTGTGAATGTTTTTAATTATTTTTATTTGTGCTTGTATTTTTCTCTTTTTAGTAGAGCTTTGCAAATAACTTCCAAATATTTACAATATGCGTTATTCCAAAATGTTTGCAACATTTCACAATTGTCTGGAGTTTGTTAAAAACAAAATTGTGAGCTCAACATTTTCACCAGGCTACAACAAAATGTAGAGAAGCAAAGATGAAGAAAAAAAACTGAGCACCATCCACAGTAAAAAAAGAGGCAACAGCAACACACAGCATGTTTCGCGTGTATAGCGCTTAATCAAGGTGTAAGGAATGCAGTAAAATTGGCATTTTTAAATGTGATCTGGCACGCGCATGATGTCAGATGCTATAACACGTCCCTATCGCGTTCCTACGCAAACTACCAAGCGCGCGGATTCCCATTGGTTAGGAGAACATTTCAAGATAACAAAACTTTCATGCTCCTCATTATACTAACATTGAGGATGGGTGAAAAAGAACTCCTGACGTCATGCGCACCTGCATATGCGAAAGCACACCCCCCCACACAGGCGCGTGACCATAGCAAGTTAATTCACAAATACAACTTTATTGGACACAAGACAAATTAACCTCAAAACGCCAAGAGCTGCTGAAATATAGGAATATTAAAACAATTACATTAATAAAAGCAAGACAAAAGATTATATACCACATACAGGTGCAATTGACAAGTCAAAATGTTCAAGCTGAAAGGGAGAGAAAGAAAAAGAGAATAAAGAAAGAAGGAGAAGAAAAAGACAGAACAATGGAAAAGGGGAGGGGAAAGGGTAGTGGGGAAAGGAGAAATAGGGGGGGGGAAACGGTGAGAAAAAAGTGGGGAGGGGGGATGGAAAAATAAAAAATAATTAATATAGAGATCAGGATTGTATATATACAATAGATTGATCCTGAAGTAATCAAAGTGACATGTCAAAAATGCCTCCAGAAGGATAGGGATGTTTACTGAACAGCACCATAAAAAAACTTAAATCACTGAGGAAAATTCATATTCATAATAAACATTAGGAAAATATTCTCATATACATAAATCCATAGCGGTATTTACTGTATAGGGCAGAAGTACCATCCATAAAGAATATATGAACTAATAAACATATACTTATGAACAAAGAAAATGAACATTTAAAGTGACTCATAATGGGATTGAATTTGTGTAAAAAAAAACAAACAACAAATACCTAGTCAAGGTTTGTACATAGAGGGGAGACACTTCATAATATAATAAATGTGGTAATGACCATAGTGTATCACATGTGTGCTACCCAAATAGGCCATCCATGATGGAGACTAGAATGAAGAGTAGAAAATGTGACTAAGGGATAGTTTTGAAACATCACACATATATGGTTATATGCTACACTATGTATTATTCAAAACAATTACTATTGTGGCATTGCAGTATGTGAGGAAAACAAAGCTGGATCAGAGGAAGAGGCCCAGAGGATCACAAAAAGTGACCAAGGTCCCAGTCGGTGCTTAAGCCAAGTGGAACCTGCGTCCACAGCGTGAAAATCCAATAGGCCTCTTTCTGATCCAATAGTAGAGTGAGTGTAGTGTAGTGCTCAACAATCAGACACGGTTCCGTCTGTAGAGAATATATAAATGAGTATCCAGGTGAAGATGGAGTGTCCACAGTATAATAATATAATTGAGCAGGAGGGGATAAGTGTCTAGTGGAGTCCACGTGACACCCACATCAATTGACACTTCAATAAACACCCAACCAGAATGTGGATATATGTATAATAATGTCCGTTGTGTACATGATAGATCATAAGGCACTGCGGCTCTTTACCTGTACACTCCAAGGGACACTCCCATCGTCTGTAGTGTGCAGTCCATCCAGGTGTAGATTCAGAGTTGTAGTAGATGTAGATAGAGCACAGCCAGGGAAATCCTGCTTCTGGTATCCAGAGAAGGGAAAAAATAGCCAGGCAACTCCAAACTAAATAAGTGATCAATTTATTGCATGCTAGAAAAGCAATAAAAACGGACTACATGAACGCACCTACGCGTTTCATGCAACAGCACTTTATCAAGGTGTACAAGGTAATGAAAAGGCTGCTTCTTTATACTCACCAGACCTGTCCGTCGCACCATCAGGATGATGTCATCAGTGCACGTCCGCAGACATCGTCGCGCTGACGTAACGTACATCCCCATAGGCCGGGCAGGTCAGGTGGTATGCTGTTTTTTATTTGAATAAACGGTATTCATATAAGACAATACAACACGACAATAACATTGTTAAAAAGACACAGAAATCTAGATGCTTGAGAAGCAGCAACCCTGAAGTAATATATAGTGATGAAGGCATGTTAAATAAGATATAATGCAATAAATTGTAGCATATAAGTAATAACAGCATTAAGCAACATCATATGTACATTATTTATATATCTAAGCATTTTCAACAAAATATGTATAATCAGGGCATAAATTAAAAACCTTTTAGTTCACAGAGGACAAATGTCAGTATGCGTGGAATTATACAATCAAAATGGAACTATTGTGGTCACATAACCCCTCATATAAGGGGAGTAACTTCTACACCAGAAGACAAATCTAGTAACTCATGGGTTAAAAAAACAATTCTAAAATCAGGAGGAAATTCTAATAACCCACATAGTGGAGATTCAGACATATCAGATACAGATAATTTGGGCCACACTGTCTCTTTCTTTACCACACACGAAGAGGATAACTCTCAATCTGATACGGATGCCCCCAAAGAACAACGCCCCTTTTGGGAAAGAAAACAAAAAGAGAGAGCTACAGAATATAGACCTCGCCCAGGGAATTCTTCTGAGTCTTCTGGACAACCATCTGTGCCAAAAAACTCAAAAGGACAAGACGGGGCAAAAAAAACAAAAAAGTCAAGGCAAAGGAGTACCTGCCAAAAGGAAGAAGAATTTTTAGAGAAAAAATGTGGAGTTATTAATATTTCTAATATGAGACTCCCTGATGTTGAATTATCATTATTGAATAAGGGCATGGGGTTTGTTCCAGATACAGATTTTGATGTGTTTCAAACTATGATTGATCTTAACAAGTTCATTAGGAAATGTACTCTTAAGATTTTTTTTGATGACAAAATAAAAGTAATAATAATGCACAACCCTCTACTACAATTCTTGAATTACCTGTTAATAATGATGAATCTTCTTCCACAGATATGACATTTTTAGAAATTTTGTCGGATCAATCTCCAAATGTTTAATTCAAGATTTGGGAGAATAGAGGGTTGTCATGAATCTGAATACGATCCCAATCATTTTTTGGGTAGACGTAATACATGACCGTGGAGGCTGCGAGGGACCCCCCCCCTCCCACTTGGAACCGGTACCCACATATAAACAGACAAGTAATGACAGACTCAGTTTGGAGGTATAAAAGGCCGCGGCTTTGTTTATTAAACAATAATAATGGAGTAAGCGCTAGTCCATGCCAGAGTGGGGTCAGGGGGTCAGCCAGGCCTTGGCCTGCTGCCCCTGTACCCGGCCGAGCCCCAAAGAGCTGGCCGTTGTCGCGAGTGGGTTCCCGGGTGTCACGTTCGCTTGACCCCGCTCATTCGCTCCTACCCCCGGGCGACGCCCGCCCTGAGCCCATCTGGCATGGACAAGCACTTACCCCCAAACTGCCGCCACGACAGTGGCAAAACGACCAACTGAACTCTCTGTCCTGAAACAGTCCTTTCTGTTTCTCGGGAGGTCCTCGGACTCTGCCCTGTAAAATATGATGGTACATGTTACAGCTTATAGGCAGTATAGACAGCTTATCAATCAAGGGAATTGTAACTACTCCCACGGAGTGGCCGGAGGCAAGCATCTGCCCCCGACTGTATTGCTAACGGGATGGGTGGGTGGGAATTTCATTGCAGACCGGGAGCAGAATGGACGATTCAGCACCCGGCTGCCTCTTAAGGCTTCCCTTGGCTTGCCCCCCCGTCCCTCCCCCAGGGGCCACGAATGCGGCCCAGAGATCCTAGTGAGGTGAGGGGGAGGGGGTTTGCCCCCCCGGTCATGGGCATCCCTCACCTAATTGGCTGGAGGGATTGCTTGACCGGGGAGGCTGCGAGGGACCCCCCCCTCCCACTTGGAACCAGTACCTGCATATAAACAGACAAGTAATGACAGACTCAGTTTGAAGGTATAAAAGGCTGCGGCTTTGTTTATTAAACAATAATAATGGAGTAAGCGCTAGTCCATGCCAGAGTGGGGTCAGGGGGTCAGCCAGGCTAGGCCTGCTGCCCCCGTACCCGGCCGAGCCCCAAATAGCCGGCCGTTGTCGCGAGTGGGTTCCTGGGTGTCACGTTCGCTTGGCAACGCCCGCCACGAGCCCATCTGGCAAGGACAAGCACCACTCACGGCTCTATTTAAACCTCCTTAAATTAGACCATGCCGCCAACACCGCTAGGACCCTATCCAGCCCCTCCTGCAAATCGTTGTTGAACAAATCCGCCCCTATCTCAGATAAGTGTATGCTGTCGGCCCGAAACAGGCCGATTGATTTGTTGTCGAACTCGGGGTGGCTGATCTGCCATCCCCCACACTGCGTCATAAATTTTCCCACCGTCTTGTTCAATTTGACTCACACTCGGTCGATGGTGCCCGGGGCCCTTGCATCCCTCCACACTATCCTGCAAACTATGTCCGACCAAATGATCTGTACACCTGGCCAATGGGTGAGTATGGGGGCCAGGTCATGTTTTATTAAAGTAGCGTCGAGCGGCCAGATCGTTGCCCCCAACGTTGAGGAGCAGGATCTATGGAGCCCTCCTATCCCTACCCATTGCCATTAGCCGCGGGAGCAACTGAGCCAACCACAGCCCCCTACCTCCCCCCCATACCACATTTGCTTGCATCCCGAGTTTTGCCCCGTATGGGCGTTTGACAGCCCGCTTCTCTGCCCAGTGTATAAGCGAGTCTCTGATTATCCAAGCGGCTGCGGCATCTGTGAAGGCATAAAGGGATGAGGAGGTTTATCCGAGCATGCTATATCCCAGATAATGCAGGCCTGATATAGGACCAGTATCTGTTAGACTTCCATTGCCCTATCATTTGGATCGCAGCTACTGACAGCCCCGCGCATGATGCCTCCGTTGCCGCCCCAATCCGGAACGAATGCGTCCCGTATTGTGACTCGTGTAGACTCTGGTGTTTTAGGCACATGCGGAAAACCCACAGGTACTGGAATCTAGATAATGGTACCCCTTCCGCGTGAAGGAGCAGGGGGCCCTGACCGCCTGGCCTACATGCTAAGTATTCCCTGAGCATGT
This sequence comes from Ascaphus truei, assembly GCA_036426205.1. Taxonomy (NCBI): domain Eukaryota; kingdom Metazoa; phylum Chordata; class Amphibia; order Anura; family Ascaphidae; genus Ascaphus; species Ascaphus truei. The sequence goes on along the minus strand of WSYH01005128.1, from coordinate 14,527 downwards.
CCCTGGGCAAAAAATGGTCCCTGGTAGCCCTAGCAAAGAATTCCACGCTCCCCTCCCCTGCTGGTCTGTTTTTGACCTTTTAATGTGTAGTTTCACCCATCCTTCCCCTAAGACTACGTCCTCAAACTACATTCCTCCCTCGCCTTTGCGCGACGCGCACACCAGCTCCCCGGCTCGCAGTGCTGCGAAGAAGGCCAATGCAAACGTCAGCCGGAATCATTCGTCTCGAACCCGGATAGGCACACTCTGTCTATGGACTGCATTAAACCCTCTAATATCGCTGGCATCACTGGCCTTCTGCTGTCATTTGCCACCGTCCCCTTCATTAACCCTGCTAGCACCCTCTTGACGATAAATGCCTTTGTTGGGTCTCCCTTGCCCTCTAGCTGCAAAAAGAAGGAAACCCCTGTCAGTTTTTTCCCTATGGATCCTCCTGCTAAGCCCCTTGCCCTTAAGTTTAGGATGATAGCAAGGTCCCGACTCTCAATACTTCGAGACCCAATTGCCCTGCCAGACTTTGATAATCTCACCACGCTGCCGAATAGGCCCGAAACGTACCCGGAGCCAGCGATGATCGCACCAACGAGGTTACTGGGTCATCCCCAGCTCCCACAGGTCTGCAGGGCATGGACTGCCGATTGAGTCCGCCTCGGGAGCCAGTCTCCGAAACTGCGCTATCTGTAACCGGGATAAGGCATCAGCAATGTTATTCGCCACCCCCGGAACATGTCTAGCCTTGAACGCAATGTTCAATTGCAGGCATGAAAGTACGAAACTGCGCAGAAGGGAAAGCACCGGCGTTAGCGTGAACCGAAATTGTTCACGGCTTCCACTACCCCCATGTTATCCGTCCAAAAGATGACTTGCTTATTCGTGAATAAGAGACCCCACAGGCGCACTGCGACGAGCAAGGAAAATAATTCTAAGAACGCTAAGTTCCTAATGAGTGGTGTCTCCCGCCAGTGGTGATGCCACTGCTCCACGCACCATGCCCCGTTAAAGTAGGCCCCAAAACCGACTGACCCTGAAGCATCTGTAAACAACTGTAACTCTGTGTTGTTGGCTGGGGGACCTCGCCACAAGGTTCTGCCGTTATAATCCTTTAAAAAACGCAGCCACACCGCCAAGTCCTTTCGGATTTCGGCGGTGACGTGGATGAAGTGTTTGGGGCATCTCACCCTGACCGTTGCTGCGGAGAGGCGCCTGGCGAACACCCTTCCTGCCGGCATGACGTGCGCCGCAAATACTAAGTGGCCTAGCAGTGCCTGGAAGTGCCTCAATGATGTTTTCTTGAGGGCTATGAATTCGTGGAGAACCCTGCTTAAGGCGACCAGCTTTTCCGGAGGGAGCCTATACTTCATCGTCTCCGAGTCGATTTCTATGTCCAAAAAGGTAAGAGTGGTTGTCGGGCGCAACGTCTTTTCATCGGCCAAAGGAATGCCGAACTCATGCGCCAAGGCTGAAAATTCAAACAGCAACCTAGCGCAAAAGTCTGAACCCCCGGGGCCAACAAAAAGGAAGTTGTCCAAGTAGTACATTGTTTATTACTCTATCCTTATATCTCTTCTCAGAATTTTTTTTCGCATGGGTTCTCTTTGCAGTTCACTTTCTGGATATTCACTTTACAGACACTCACTCCTTTTGGTCTAAATATAGACATGGAAATTGCTGCTTTTGTATGAATGTACTGCTGCTTTTTATGAATGTACTGCTGCTCTCTATGAATATATGGGGTTTCATACTATTCATGGCTAATCAACACATTGTTTTATAAGGAACCAAAAAGAGGGAAGCTATGACAGTAGCTGTTTAAAGGGAGTTATCTCAATGCATTTTATATTTTTAACTGCAATGTATTTATAGTCTCCAAGTGAAGATTCTGTGCTCACTGTATTGTAAGGAGTCATCAGAATGTATGCATACATAATGAACATGATAGATCAACAACCAGGTAGATTTGAATAAAGGGGAGGAGTGCACAATCAAACCACTATAAAGAACACTGCATTAACCAACGATGACATCACTGATGAAGCCAAACCAGGCGAAACTAGTTTGATGTGGACATCCCCTTTTTGGTCTTTTGGAGCCACTATACCTGTGGAGTCTGCGGATCAGCCAACCAACACTGACAAGCAGCAGGGAGCTCTGCACAAGGAGAGGGACAACAGACTGTGCACGAGTCTGAGAAAGCCTCCCATCCCTGTGGACCCAGTCAGGAGTTGAGAAAAAATGACTGAAAAGCACCTCCAGCAAGGATGTTTTTAAAGGACACTTGCAGCAATAGAAACCACCACAATCCATGTGGTTGGTCGTTTGTAAGTGTATTTTTATCCCACCTCCCTTACTTTTGTAATAAACAGTATTATGCTATGCCTCTCTCCACTTTTTAAGGTAACAGCAGAAGGAAAATAGAGGAGTATGCCCTACGGGAACAAACACACAGTCAAGTGTTAAGTTCTCTACTTCTCTACAGATTAAGATACTGAGTGTCGACGCCTATTATACCACTCACCCATGTCCGGCTGCCATGATGAAGGCCATCCTCATCTTCATCACCGTTCATGCCCCCTCCGATGCTGCAAAACATAAAAAAGAATAAGAACAGCCAATGTAATGTCCCCTAACCCCTTAATCACCATAGCGGTTTTTAACCGCAACAGTCATTAAGGGGTTAACCCACCCTCACCCACCACTCAGGAGGCCTACATACCCTCCCCCACTACCCCCCCACCCCGTGAGGCCTAACCACCCAATCCCAATACCCAGCCGGGAGGTCTACCCACATACCCTTGGGGCCAATACCCCTTCCCCCACCCACAGTACCCACAATAAAAACAATACACAGCCCCACAATAAACATCATTATATTTATTAAAAACATAACCCACCCCCTGTGCCCCCCCATAAATACATGATTTATTATTTTACATACAGGGTTAATACCCCCGGCCCACGGGAGTCCCCAGTGGGCCTGACGGTCACCTCACAAACCTACAGTAGCCCAGCACCATGTTTCACACAGGGTCTTGAGGCCTGCAGGTGGTCCCTGCCAGGCACCATGGTCAACCAGGTGGTCTCCTCGGGTCACCGTGGGCCACAATGGGGTCTCCACGGTAGGCCCGCGGCAGTTTGGTGGGCCCTGGGTCAGACCCACAGGTTTCTGAAGGTCTTCGGGTGGTTCCACGGAGGTCTGGGGACCCACGGGTGGTCCCTACGTGTCCGCGGTGCCCCCACAGATGTGAGGCCACCGGTTCTTCCCTGCAGGTGTTCCCTGTGGACCGGCAGCCTGGTACCCGTGGAAAGCCCGAGGAGACCCCAGGTGGTCTCCAGAGGTCTCCCGCACAACAAAAGGAACCAACCCTGTATGTAAAAAAAATAAACATGTCCTATACATTAAATACATCATTCCACCCCACCCCCCCACAACACATACAGTACAATAATGTGCAAAATAACTATTATACAGATAGGGATAATAGATTATTTGCCCATTATTAAACACATTAAGTAGCATAATAAAATAAATCAAGTTCTACTAACCTCATCAATAAGAGCCCCCTCGTCAGCAAAATCCATGTCCTCCGTTGCCAACAAAATACATAGTCAATACATTGCAATTACATTCTGATATCAATTAACCCGTTAATCACCTTATCGGATAATAACTGCAAAGGTAATTAAGAGGTTAAGCCACCCTGTCACAATTCTCACCCTTCACCCATTCATTTGTACAGTGGCTTCATCATGCAACTATATATATATATATATACACACATATATATATAGAGCCAATCAGAGTAGGGATGTAGTTCCCACACTCTGATTGGCAACCGTACCATGTGAGGCCGGCCATCTTTCTTTTCTTGACGCCATCTTAAAGCTGCAGTTCAGTCAATATCCTGCATGTGTGTTTTTGTAATAAATCAGTTCTGTAGTAAGAAAAAATACTTTTAGCATTTTCTGTTTTTAAAAAACAACTTTGAAAGACCAATTTTCTTGTATTCTATTTTAACAGCCATTTGCTAAGGCACTGCCCCTTCATGTCCTGTCACAAGCCCTGGCACACCCCTTTGTCAGCCCTGCCCTCCCTCTTGCACATGTCAGTGCAGGAATGCTCATGAATATTCATGAGCTTCCACTGACAGACAAGCAGATTATAAACAAATCCCAGCTTTTAATATGTCACCAAATTTCGCCTATCAATACATGGAGAACAAATTGACTGGCAGCTATACAGTTCTATTGAAGTAAAAAAATTAATGTAAAAAAAAAAAAAGACTGAACTGCAGCTTTAAAGGCAATTGAAGCACAGCCATTCTGATTGTCTGGCGTCATTGCATTTAAATGACGTCATCATTTTTTCCCCTCAATCACATTGTTTTCTCGGCCCAATCAGGGCCATGGGAACCATATGACGACAATGTGACCTCATAGGCCTATAAAAGCCTATGTCGTCTCATTTTGAAGGCAGACGCCGAGGAGGAAGGACCTCCTACAGAAGTAAGAAGGCCAGGGCATTGCCGAACAAGAGAAGAAGACCCCGGAAGAGAGCGGAAGAAGATACAAGAAAGAAGAAAACAGATGAAGATGGATTACAAATAGAAGACCCTTGGATTGTTATGGTTTATTATTTTATGGGTTCCTGTGCGTGGATTGGTTCGAGAGTAAGCGGTTCAACGGGAGTCGGTGAGTGGGTCAAGTAATGGTAAGTCAACAAAAGAAATGTATTTTTTTTTTAACTTGTACATGTTTTTTTTTTTTACATGTGATAGTTTTTTTTTTTTTAAGATCATTTCTTGCCACTGTATGTATGTATTTATGTCTAGATCAATATATACATACAGGGTAAGAAATGGTTTGGTAGGAAATGCTTGTATTGCTGTTTTTAAAATGATTCTGGCTATGCTGCTATGCATAAATATTTGTGTAATGTTTTTTGGAATTAGATAGATGTAATTTTTGGTGTACTTTGTACTTTAGGTCAGGGTGAGGCTTGCTTTTGTATATTGTATGCTTTTGTGTACTTATATTTTGTCTGATGGTAACTTGTTCTGTTTAACAATTGAAATAGTTAATTGTGTAATTGTTATGGATGGTATTTTAATTGTTTTGTGATTTGATTAATGAATGCTAATTGATTTATGGTGACTTGCTTGGTTTAAATAGTATACTTGTTTTGATGTAATGGTATTTTGTTTGGAATATGTTATTGCTAACATTAATTGTCAAAGTGTATATGGTGCATAGATTGTATGCATCATGTAAACAATGTACATTCAATATTTTGATTGACATTTGATGCTTTTGATTGGAAGATGAGATTTGATTTTTGTAGGAAATATGATTTTATTGTACTGTGGCTGATATGGAGAAGTGGTATTTTTAGTAGAGCATGTTTTTGATAACCCTTAAATAAGATTGCTGCTGAACTCAAACGATAGCGACTTACAATCTCCTCCTCACTCATCCCATCTAACAGGGTTCTCTCCCTGTACAGACGCGGACGAGGCACAAGTTGTCTCCTCTGTCTTCTCCTCTGATCTCCTGTCCCTCTACCTGTCCCTCGGCCTGTCCCTCTCCCTGTCCCTGTCGTATCCGCGTCACTGTCACTGTCCCTCGGTGTGTCCCTACCTTGCCCTATATCATTCTCTTGATCAGCAAGCATGTCATAGAAAAGAATGTTCCTGCGTCTCCTAAACATTCGCAACATTTTGAAATGAGTAGCTGTGAATGAGCAGGTAATGTGCGTCCTTTAAATAGGTATGTGATGATGTCAGGTGACATAGTAAAATGCAAGGTGTTACATTAACATAATAAAGTACTTCTGTGGCAAGCTGTGTGCACTTGTTGTTCTAAGTATTTGTTGTGTGTATTCTGCAGGGAATGATGATATTTGGCAATGATGTGACGTGAAGCTTTGTACAAAGATTGCTTGCAAATAAATAGTTGCATGTGCAATGCATGTAACACTTGTGAACGCAAGAGTCAGTCATGTAATGAGACAAAAAGGCTGAGATTGACGTGGGAAAAGTTTTGTGTAACATGTGTAATTAGCCATGTTATTGTGACATGTTGGCAACAATGAATAGTCGTGTGCATATGCATGCATTTGTGTAAGGAGGATAGTTGCTATAGAATGAGTTTACAAGGTGTCCCAATGATGAATTACTGTACATGTGTGTATAAGTTAGGTTGAAGTGCTTGTAATGCAACGGTTACAATGTAAACATGCAATGTGATTGAGCGTCCAATAAGTGACGTCATGAAAATAGGGAGGACCCAAACGTAGATGTAAACATGAGAATTTAGATGTACATGAAGGTTTAAAGATGCGTGACACATTACAAGCATTGTGTAATGTAAAGGAACATGAATATACGGTGTATGTGTGACATGTGTGACATCATGTAAATAATTGTCGCTGAGTTGAGTAAAATGTGTGATATGATGTGAGGTTCTCCTTTAAGAGTGTAGTATAGTATTTTCCCTTGCCACATCATCACATGATGAGTAATGTGACCCGCAAATGCTGAAAACATGTAAAAGTCGAATGTTATGCAAATAAGACACATCAGCTGTGACACAATGCAGGGAATGCCCCCACACTGTAATGCAAATCCCCCTTGTATTGTGAGCAATGAAACGTAAACAGTACTATACTGTTATACGTCCCCGCTCCATTGACTTCCATTGATGTACAGAAGATTTTTTTTTTCTAAGTGCCGTTCCGGCAGCCTTAGCGATCGTTCTCCCGTCCAAAATGCCAACTTTAGTTGGCGGGAGAAATCGGCCATAACATCTCAATTTCGTAGTGCCGATCAGCCCCGATAAGCTGTTTTTTTTTGTTGAATCCAGCCGATTTAAAAAAGTGGCGATCAGTGTCGAAAACAGGCTTATCGGCAGGCGACTGGCCATAACCAAATTATCGGCTCCGAAACCTGGCGATATGAAGCACTTATCGGCGCTTACTGAATCTCAAACCCAATTTTGGCTATAACATGGCCATATTTCCCTTATCAACGCTTACTGCATGAGGCCCTTAATTCCAACTGATTGAAACTGTCCATAGACCAAGTATCCGTGGTAACGGAAATAAACTTCTTTAAAAAAAAAACGACAACAAACTAAATTGCACCCTCTTGAATTAAATAGGAAGTATGATTTAAAATAGTTTTAAATAGGTACCTCTGAGATATCCTTGTAAGACTGAAAGACCTTACTAATATTCATGGACTCTATCTAGATCCACGACTGGTGAGGGTTTGTCGTCAAAGGATAAGTCCTCCTCACCATGTGAACTTTCTATGTTTCTATATCTCCCTTTCTCTACTCTAATATCTGCCTGCTTGTATTGTATTCTTTACACAACACCTATTTTCCTTATTTTTGAAAGTGCTGATGCCTTCTAGTAGGGTGGGGATGAGTTGGTTACAGTATTCTTCTGCATTATTGGTTTTGAATTTGATCATACATCAATACTGTTTACTTGTGTTTATACTGTATATGTTGTCCAATGCAAATTGGTGGGTTGTATATTGCGAGCACATTGTATGTGGTGTCCCTAGTGTGGAGATACAGATTATCTTTAGGTTTGGTATGGGACTGCTTTATTCTTTATTTTTAATATTTGGACATAATTATAAGTATATATATATATATATATATATATATATATATATATGTCCAAATCCACATCCAGTGATTATGATAAGTAAATATACAAACAAGAATCCTAGTAGATACTGTATCATTCTACTTTCTCTGTACAAGAATATGTATTGTCATGGTTCATCAAGCGTTGATAAGCCCCACCCCTCCCCACACTTTCTTTCTGGATAGGCAGGCTCATGCCAATGTATGTTATTGCTATTGTTATTGCTTTTGTAGTATTTTGAAAAGAGGGCAGCCATGTGCATGAGAGGTTTAGCATTGCCCAAAACATGCATACGACTTTGTCCCCTCAGCATGGAAGAAAATGCCTCAATTGGCGCAATATTTTGACTGTTATGACCTCCCATAGAGCTATAAAGATGCAGTTGTGAGGATAGAGAGAGAGAGAGAGAGAGAGAGAGAGAGAGAGAGAGAGAGAGAGAAACAGAGAGAGAGAGAGAGAAAAACAGAGAGAGAGAGAAACAGAGAGAGCAACAGAGAGAGAGAAAGAGAGAGAGAGAGAGAGAGAGAATGAGAATGAGAATGAGAATGAGAAAGAGAAAGAGAAAGAGAGAGAGAGAGAGAGAGAGAGAGAGAGAGAGAGTTCTGTACCGTACCACACCTACTTTAGATGCCCTACACAAGATCACCAGGGAACTACAACCCATTCTCCAGGAGGATACAAGACTGGAACAGGTCTTCCCTGAAACACCCTTAGTATCATACAGACAACCTTATTATCTCAAGGAAATGATGGTGGGGAGTAAAGTATTCAACAATATAGCTGAATGTGGAACAAGACCATGTCAGGACGCAAAATGCAAAACCTGCGCAATGCTCCACACAGTGGGCACAATACAAATACAACACAGGAATCTGGAGTTCAAAATCAAAGGAAGGTTCACCTTTCCCTCCAGCAATGTCGTGTGCCTTATCATGTGCATTAAATGCCCAGGGGGCTGCTACTACATAGGTGAGACAGGACAGGGGCTAAACAAGAGAATGAATCTGCATTGCTAGAGTATCACACACAGAACAAGAGACAGCCCTGTCGACGAACAGTCCTCTGACTCTGGCCATAAGATGAACGATCTGAAGGTACTGTAGCCATACTCAAAGGTACTCTTAGAACACCGAAAGAGAGATAGTTGCATGCATACAAATTTATGAAACTGTTCGGGACTCTCACCGATGGCCTAAACCGAGACTGTAGCATCATGAGCCACTACCCTGACACAAGAGAACTCTCTTCTCATGAGTTCTAAAGCCCATGTCTATTACTACTGTCCTATATGAATGCACACACACTTGTCTCTTACACACTATCCCTATATGCCAATATGGACTACATAGTAGCCACACACATGTACAGAAATGCAACACCCTCTTACATTTCAACACCTACCCACATCATTGTTATACACTCCAACTCCACACATACCTTTTTTAAAGTGCTGTATACACTGTGGGTGCTTTATATATTATAAGATTTATAAGATTTACACACGTACACATGTACATGCACACATGCACACTCATACACAAGCTCATATGCATGCGCACATTCACGCGCACACGCACATACATACACACATACACACACACATTCCCTTATATCACAAGCATTCAGGGATCATTTACACCTTAAGTCAAACATTGCATACTGCACAGGGGGAGCGTGTAGGCTTTACCCACAGATAATATTCCAATAGCTTTATTTCTAAGAATTTTTTGGGGCTTAATCAATTGTAACATTGCCCAAAGAAGAGATCAATGTATCTCGAAAGCTCGCACAAATAAAAGCATTTTGTTAGCTACAGAACGGTATTGATTATTTGTTTTTGATTTTTATTATATGTGTATATATATATATTCAAATAACGGGGGAAAGAGCAGGGGAAAGGGATGGGAAAAGAAAACCTCGCATCTACTTTTTACATAAATTATGCCACCATAGGCCAGAGAAATATCCTGTTTGATTTACATGAGTAAGGTATGGCGGTGCTCACGGGTTATGAGTAATATGGAAAGAAAGAGAAAAAAGGAACCCGTATGGGAGCACTCAGGTATGCAAAAAATTAATTAATTTATTTATTTGACACAATGCAAAAAAGATTTGAATAAACAGTTCAAGATTAAAAACACTTAAAAAAGAGGCATGGACCCCTGTCACGGTTGTTACCTTTAAAGCACTGATGAGCAACACTAGGGAACGACATGCATTGTCAACCCTATACATAAATAGAATAGTGACTCAAAAAACACTAGGGTAAATCAAAGTAAATCACAATAGGTTATTGGGTTCAAAAGGCACCTATACAGAGCTAAGAATGATTCGCACTACACACCAAACGGTGGACTGATCAAAGTATAAATGACAGTCACCAGGCATCACACATCTGCATGAGTATACAATAATTTGATCAGTACCTTCAGCATGAATCCTGTGTAGGAAAGGTGGTGAATTGGAGTATAATCCCTAGGTGTGTAGAGTGTGAGTAGGTAATATAGCATGTATAGGAAAATACCTGATGGACGCCTATTACATAACCCTGTGTTAGTGGTCAGTGCCCCTAATGAAAAAATGATGAAAGTCACAGTCCAGGAAATTGGTTAGCATAGGTGCTGGGTAACATAATTACGTGAGCCAGTGGGTCAGGGGTCCTGCCTAGCACCCCCACTCCGACGCGTTTCGTCCAGAGACTTAGACTTGGAGTGGTGCACAGCACAGATATCCCGCTAGACAAGTGAACAGAATTAAAAAAACGCGGTGATATTTAAAAACAGAAATAATTATCAGTCAACTATACAGAGGAAAAGGTTTTAAATATCACCGCGTTTTTTTAATTCTGTTCACTTGTCCAGCGGGATATCTGTGCTGTGTTCACCTCTGTATATGATTTTCATTGCTCCCGAATCAGGAAGTGACTTGCCATTACTATGACGACAGGGTTTGTTTGTAAACAAACATGGAGCTGTTTCCATCCCGTTACGTCACTTCCGGTTCTCGGGCGAAGCCACGTCACTTCCGGTTTCCGGTTATGGTGGCTGTATGCAATTTCAAACACTTAGTGTGCTCTATAAGAGAGGGACACAGCACATTCGTTCTTTACTCTCTGACGAAGCGCTGAAATAGGCGTGAAACGCGAAAGAGTAAGAGTTCTCCTGTTCCTGTCTGTACCATGATGCCTCAATAAAGAAGTTTTTTACCACATCACTGGAATCCTGTGAAGTCCTTGCCTAGCTGTGCTCTGCCTCACCGCGCCTCGTGGATACTACTAGATTGACTCCATTGCGGATGCACACCCACCAGAAGAAAACGGGACAAGTCTATGTGAGTTATTGAACTTTACCATTTATTGGGAGGTATTTTTTAAGGTGTCTACAGGCGTGTTTAGACATTGTCCTTATTGGTAGTCCAGTGTTTGGAGCTCATACATCCCCATCTACTGCACTCACCAGGACATTATATATATGTCTATGTCTCACGCTCACCTAAATACCACAATACTCACCTACATATGACTACACCTTTATGAACTTTTCTCTACAATCAAGAAACTGTGAATTATTATATGAATGTGACCAACTGTCATTGGAGCACTATTATTGAACTTTGTTCGTGTACCCTGCAGTATACCAATTAATCACCATTTTTTTTTACTTTATCCTTTTAATTAGAGCAAATTATTTGCTGAAATTTGCAAACATAAGCAAAATGTGCCATGTTTGACATAAAATTGTTTGAAAAAACGTTATGGTTAGCAAAACATTTTTTGCCAAGCGCTAAGGGGTCCGTATATAATTACCTAAAAATATGTGCAAAGTACATACTTATTTTGCAAAGAAAGAAACTACCCCAGCTCAAAAAATAGCACATGTAGGGACTAAGAGAACATGGCAAAAAGTCCCCAAAATAATGTCCATATAATATAATGTCTGAAATTACCATCTGCAATGTTGTATCAGGTAGAGGAACCAATGAGGCGCTGGATTTGCAGAGATAATCAAATAAGGAATAATTGGATAGGGAAGGATGGACAGAATGAGTTGAACTGGTAGGGGAGTGTAAAGTAATGAATAAACCGTTACCTCTGCATCTCCGATTCACAGTGTTGTTCTCAGTCTGTCGTTTCTGTGTCCCAAAATTACCAGAGTCACTAAAATAAATGCCTTTTTTCCTTTTAAATGGAGCTGTAGAGATCCCGAGTGCTGAAGCAAATTGTAGTACCCAAATGGCTTAAGTCCGCCCGGGAACACTCTGGTTACTGCTCCGGTCTCTCTGCTACACGTGGAGGTGCCGTCGTCTCCCCTGATGCCGTGCGCGGATCCAGAGCGATGTACCAGCGCTTCAGTTGTGCGTCATTCCAAACAGTCAAAAGATGCAAATGAATAAAGATTGGTTGAAAACAGCATATTCCAGCAATAAGCACCAGTCAACTCACCAGGTGGATGCAAAAATAAAAAATGTTTATTGACTACATAATAAAAAACAAAAAAACACTAAAAACAGAACAGGGCAAATCTCCCATGCATTTCAGGCTATACAGCCCTTTCTCAAGAAGTGTTTTGCTAATTTTTGCAAGCAAATTTTGTGATGAAGTGAGTTTTAAGACATATATACTGTATACATGTTGACGAGCACTGAAACAATGTTCAATGAACAAATTAGTTTATATTGAGTGGGTTTTTTTGGGATACAAAATGCAAACCCTCCAGAACATTAGGGTTTACGGCAGCTCTGTTTTAGACTTCCTGTATGTTGCTGTTCCTGCCTCCTCTGACACCAGGGTTCGATCAGCAGAGGAGGCGGGGCTGGCAGGACACACAGGATGCCTTGGAGCTGCAGTTAACCCCTGCAAACCCTACAGTTGTTCTGGAGGAGGTAAGGACATTGTTTCCCATTGTCACACTACCCCCATGTCACTATCACCCTCCATGAGATTCTCTCCCCATGTAACTTTCTCCTCTCCATGTTACTCCGCCTTTAGAACCAAAATCACATTCAAAACATAAATACTTTTTTTTTAGAACCAATACCAATACAAAATGAAAGCACCAGTGAGAGTGCCCATCCTTAGTTTATTTACAGTGTTTCCAGCTAATTTATCAACACTTGATACTGGCTGTCAATAAAAAGGCATTTAAAGTATAAGCTTGTGCTGAGAAAAAAATTAAATGTGGATACAATTATAATTACATATGAAAATTCAGTGTATTTCCTTCATATTATCACATGGAGATTCTAGTCTATATTAATTAGGGCCTTAGTGTGAAGGATCATTTGGGGTCAAATTAAGCAATATTTTAATTGAGAAACTTTTATTTGATTGACAGATACTAAGTAATTTTGTTGTAGGGTAAATAATCATAAATAGATATAATTTACACATTTACCTTTTCTAGAAAATATATAATTGTGAGACCTATGGCATTGGAATCTCCAAGTAGCATTTTAATTAAAAACAAATTAATAAAAAGTTTGTACAGTTTGTGAAAGATATTTGGAACTATAAAATGATGAATATTTACTGAATATTAAAAACACATTTCTACTTTATTTTCTTTCTTATTATACACTTCTTGATAAAGTGCAATTTGTCTGCACGAAACGCATAGAAGGTTGCAGCCTTCTGTTTTTATGTCCACCCAATAAAGAAATATTTTTGCCAGACCTGCCATCACCCCCTTTTTTTTGCTGTGCGTTGCACCAACCCATTTGCACTGGATTTCTCCCTACTGGCAACTGCACGCAAATTGAGAAGGACTACTGGTGACACTATCGTGAGTACTTACCTGGGGCCAGCCCAATGAGGTTAGGGGGGGTGTCTTTGTGCATTTACCCCTGCCTTCAGGGCAACTGGAGCTCTTTAAAAGGTTTTATATCTCATGTCCCAGAAGTGTCCCCCTCATATACTTAGAACAATGGGATTCCATGCTTGAGCACCAATCACCTTTACTGTATATCTACTTTATTTTCACACCTCTATTAAAATTCTAAGGATAGACGTCTGCATGCGTCATATTATAAAATTATATTTGCTGTGCTTATCCTGTGCTTAAACAAAATTTCAATAAAATGTATCAATTATTTGTCTTTGTTTAATTTACATTATAATATTTATAATTTACCCTTTCCTATGCTTTGTTTTTATATATGTCTATACAGATATAGAAAACCTTATTGCAACCTGTGATGTGCACGAGAAGGGGGTAGGGCTATCGTATATTTCTCCTGTGACAGCACTCGATTTGCAATAACGTTAGCTACTGTATACAAGTATCTTTATTTGTACAGTGCCATCCATGAAAATAGAGCTTCAGAACAGTCATAGACCCAACAGAATAAAATGTAATACATATTGGGAATAAGTGCTATAATATAAAAGCAAACATAAGGAAATAGAGTGATATAGACAAAAAGGTACGCTCAGAATTATAAATGGGATGCAAATCTTATATTCAAAAGTGCAATATTCTTACATTAAACATTGTCAATAAAAATTGATAGAGAAATGTGATAATAAAGGACACAAAGAACTTTCCTTGTGATTTAAGGGTATGCAACTGTTCAGGTAAATGGCTCAAATATCACAACCTAAGATAAAAAAATAGAAGAAAAGCGCAGAACCCTCAGGGTGTAGTATTTCGTTCAATTTAGTAATACAAAACAGGGTAATATACTGCATAAACATACATAAAGGACATGTAGGTATAAAAACCATAAACCGGGAACATCAGGGTAATTTCTTACACCGACATCCAGCCAAAAGATTATGATAGCGGGAAGCAAGCAGACTTGTAGTCACCACTTATGGAGCTCTGTGTAAGGTATCTGCCCTATCTGTGCTGGGGTTTGCTGCAGTTCGGGTGT
>WSYH01005127.1:0-46971 GCA_036426205.1 Ascaphus truei | reverse complement strand
AATGGGGTGGTGTTTATATGGTGTGTGTATATATATCTAGATATGCTATATATATATCTCTATATAGATCTATATATAGTACTCTATATAATATATATATATATTATATATATATATATATATATATATACACACAGTGGTTGAAAATCACCAAACATCTACTCCGCCACACTCAAAAAAATTACTCGCCACCTAGTACCAAACCTGTGCTGCTGGGCCATATTACTCGCCCTGGGGTATAGGTTTTGTCGAACACTGTATATCTATATATACTATATATCTATATATATATTATATCTATATATATATATCATCTATATAATCATATATCATATATATTCGTCTATCTACTCTATCTTATACTGTCTTGTATCTGTTGTATTCTCTATATATCCTCTCTTCTATTTCTATATCTTTCTCCTTGTTTTCTGTTGTTTCTTGTGTGTGTGTGTGTGTTTGTTGTGTGTGTGTTTGTGTTGTGTGTGTTGTGTTTGTGTGTGTGTGTGTGTTGGGTGTGTGTGTGTGTTGTGTGTCTCTCTGTTCTACTATGTACTCATTTCTTCTCTCTTGTGTCCACCTCTATTCTCTTTCCGTTTTCCTATCTCGATTGTAAGGGCGCCTTGATTGTAAGACACACCATCGATTTGGCCCTTACAATTGGGAAAATAACTTTTTCACTCTCCATTTTTCAGGAGAGGTCCCATGTCAGCGGAGATGAAGCGGGCGGCAGGAGAGGTCCCACGTCTGCAGATGTTTGAAGATGGACAGCGGTGTGTGTGCAGCAGCAGGACAGGTCAAAAATCGTCAGGTAATGAAATAAGAAGACACCGGTCGTGCGGTGGGGTGCGGTGGCAGGAGATCTAATAGAGGGGGAGCTGAGCAGAAGCAAGCGGCATGGGGAATGGCTTGGAGATCACACTGTAACGGAAGTCAGACACCGGTCAACTTCCGGTGTACAGTGTGCACCTCCCAACTGTTCCCCTATGCCCTCTGCTCCTGCTATTATGATCTATTAGCCGTCTCCACCACCGCTGTCTTCTTATCTTCATTCACCTGCAGACTTGGACCTGTCCTGCCCCGCTACCGGGCTCCCGCCCGCTGTCCATCTTCAACCATCTGCAGATGTGGGCCCTCTCCTGAAACATGTTAAGTAAAAGAGGGGGTTAGTACTGTAACACTTTTTTTAATTACATCGATTCTAAGGACCACCCCGATTTCAGACATGTGAAAATCGAAAAAAGGTGCTTCTTAAATTGAGGAAATTGGAGATGGCAGTTATCATGCTTTCCAGTAGACGAGGGGTTAACCCAGCTTATTAAGTAGTCCACAGGTGATTTAAATTAAACTAGTTCACTGCTTTAAAACAGGAGAGGAAATGCCTCTGGGGCGGCAGTCTCTCTCAGGCACAGAGAAAGACAGAGGAGTGTTGACAGGCAGCACAAGTTGCTCAGATTAATCCTGTCCCAAGGGGGAATAAAGCTCCCAGGTAAGGAGCCAACTGGTATTGTTGAACATTGTTGGGCTGGAATAGGTTAGCTAGCCAGCCATTAGATAGCCTGCACTTTTGTTTAGTCGTGCCCCCCGACGGGTAGTATTTGTTTCGTTTTCATTAAAGGGACAGTACACCCATTGTTTTAGTTCCCTTTTTGGACAAATAAATCCACCAGCACTATTTCACGAGAAAAGTCTGTTGTCTCTCCCTTACCACGCCATCCTGCCACACGTGGTGTCAAGTGGATGTCGAACACCCTGTAAAAGGGCGGTATATACGATTGTGACTGGTGGAACATGTCCACAGCGTGTACCTATCATTATGGAGGACGTTGTGAAGGCCTTAGTACACAGCACCGCTGTTCAGCAGGAAGCTAACAAACAGGGTCTGGAAAGCATGGCTGCACACGCGGACAACCGGATACTGCAGCCCAGCTTGACGTTATCACAGAAACACAGAGGGAGCTGATTGAGCAGCTGCCCAGATTAAAATGGACTCGACCAGTATGGCCCAGGTGCGGCCATCCAGGCGAACTTGTACCTGCAGAAAAATGACGCCGCACGATGACGTCGAGGGATACCTCCGTCCTTTGAGCGAATCGCTTCCCGGAAAGTTGGGCCCGTTCCAAATGGGCTGGGATTATCGCACTCTTTTTACGGGGGGAAGCCCAAAAAGCATATTGTGACCTCGACGAAGAAGCGCAGCAGACTATGACTGTCTGAAAAGCCAAATCCTGCAAGGATTGAGTGACTTCCGCAGTTTGTGCGCAGAGGTTCCATACGTGGAGAACAGGAACAGAAGCCACCCGATCCCAGTTATGGATTTGTTCACCTAGCGTCCAAGTGGCAAAACCAAGTATATAGCCCGGCCTGGATCCTTGAGATGGTGGTGTTGGACCGATTCTTCGAGCATACCCCAGGACCTTCAACAGTGGTGGGGCAGGGAGATCCCCTCACTTGTGAAGCCATGGTGGGTGCAGTGGAGCGTTTTCTGGCTACCCGTGAACTGTCACGCTCCACTCGCAAAACCACAAACCCACGGCCCAACAAACGGTTAGAGCCGCAGCTGCGCCAGGACCCACGACCGTCACACAATTTGAGCGGGGGAACAAAACTCGGATAGGGACAGAAACTCTAAATCTCAGAAAGGGTTTCAAAACGAGCTGGGCCAATTGTTGTTTTGATGTGGGGAGGGGGGCACATTAAGGCTCACTGCCACACTTGTCTGAGCCAATGGAGTGGGCGTATGGCTCGGTGAAGTCTGAATTTTTGGTGTGAGGGTTGCCTGAGGAAGGTCACACTTGAGGACCGAAACTGTTGCTGCCCTTTGTGTTGTTAATACACTTTATTTACTTCATTATATTGCGGTGTGCTGTCTCTTTGTACCTGGATTTCCCTGGTTACCCTGTATATATATATATATATATTGTGACTAGTCCAAAGAGTTAGCAGCTTTCTACCCATTTAGGTCAGAAAGGCAGAATAGTTAAAAATGATCCATTCCACAGCTTCCCAATAACTCAGGCAGCTGGATGGAAACCAGACCACAGATTACAATGACTCTAGTTGTCCCTCACCTGCTCTTCTAATCACATGTACAGGTATTTAACAGAAGAGGTTTTGCATTTCACTCTCTCTCCTTAGAGCCTGGAGGCTGGGGTATCGCTGCTCCCCGGAATCCAGTTCGGGTGGACGGCCCCTCAAGTATCACAGTACCAGAGGATTTGCCTGGACACTTGGACCGTGTTCCCCCATGAACAGATAAGACACAACAAAACAAATGTTTATGTTGTTGCTAAAAGACTGTGCTGTATTTAGTGACCCAAATGAGAGGGCATTGTTTTTAAACGGGGAACCAGGTTAGTTGGCCCAGTTAGTTCGCAGATAGTCTGCTGATTCTAATGTGTAGTTAGTACCAGTGACGCATTTCTCAGGGTTTGATAGCGAATCGCTTTCTGTGTCATCCTAGTCAGAGACTGGATTTTATAGTTGCCCTTTCATAATTAGGATCTGTTTCGTACCATGCGGGCATGGTAGAATGATGAAGAATACAGGCTGCTTTATTCCGGCGATTGAACTGACGAATTTTATCCCTCTGTGCAGCCTGTAGGATGATGTTTCGACGCGTTTACGCCGATAATTTATCTCTTTCCCTTCTTCCTTGGATAAGAGCTTTGCAGGCTTCTGAATTATTCTAATGCTTTTCCCTTTTTTCACACAGTTAAGTTCCTCCAGAAGAATTCTTTTTGTGCATAAATGTCGCATTCTGTTCTCAGAGCTTCCATTTCTTCCTGGGTGCTGGCTCTGAGTGTGCATCAATGCATTCTGTAGTGCTTCTGCACGTCTAATTTTTCCTGAGTCAACTGTTTCTTTACTTTTCTGCTTGGTCATCAAATCTGAATTTTCAATTTCAGACTCTCATTTTCTTGCTTTACAGTATCTCTACTCACTTAGGGCAATCTCATGGGTTTGGTTTTGTTGTGTCTTATCTGTTCATGTGGGAACCGTCCCAAGTGTCCGGCAAATCCTCTGGTACTGTGATACTTGGAGGGCCGTCCACCCGAACTGGATTCCGGGGAGCAGCGATACCCCACCTCCAGGCTCTAAGGAGAGAGAGTGAAATGCAAACTCTCTGTCTAATACCTTGCATGTGATTAGAGAGCAGAGGGAGAACTAAAGCCATTGTAATCTGTGGTCTGGATTTTCCATCCAGCTGCCTAGTTAATGGGAAGCGTGGAACTGATCATTTTTAACTATTCCTCCCTTTCTGACCTAAAATGGGGCAGAAAGCTGCCTAACATCTTTGGACTATGTCACAATATATATATATATAATATATATATATATATATATATATATATATATATAATCACAAAAATAAATAGATGATACCGTTGTGGCTAACGAAATGCTTTTATTTGTGCGAGCTTTCGAGATACACTGATCTCTCTCTCTCTCCGGCGATGTTACATGAATGAAGCAAAGGTTACTTAAAAAAACAGTGTCTCTTGAATGTTATCTGTGGCTGTTCCTTCCCCGGTGTGGATGAGATTTATGGCTAGAGGTGTCAAAAGGTAATGAAAGCAAGTGAGGAAAGAGTGTTGTAGTTGTATCAGTGTGAAAATAAAATGAAATGGGGAGCCAACAGTATTACAGTGTCTTTACACAAGGTGGTGTGGAGTGGGCGTAGATATAAAATGGTGTGGGTGGGTGTGGAAATGTGAGAGTTTGTAGCACAACTAAATGTGTGTGGATACTTATGGTCCCTATTGGTGTATAGGGATGAAAAACAAGGAGTATTATTATGTGTGAGAGACAGCGGTGTGTGCATACATATAGCACAGTGTGTACAGACATGGTCTTTAGCGCTCATGGGACGAGAGTTCACTAGTGTCAGTAATGACTCATAATTTCGATCTCTGTTTGGCCACTGCTAAGTGTCCCGAACAGTTGCATAAATTGTATCATGCAACCGTCTCTCTTTCTGGGTTTAAATACCTTTGAGTATGGCAACCCTCAGATCGTTCATCTTATGGCCAGAGTCAAGAAATGTTCGCCAACAGGACTGTCTTGTACCCGTGTGATGCTGTGGCGATGCAGGTTCATTCTCTTGTTTAGCCCCTGCCCGTCTCACCTATGTAGTAGCAGCCCCCTGGGCATTTAGCACATGATGAGGTACACGACATTGCTGAAGAACAGGTGAACCTCCTCTGTTTTGTATTCCCGATTCCTGTGTGCTTTGTATTGTGTCCGCTGTGTAGAGCATTGCGCAGTTTTGCATCTTGGGTCTGGCATGTTTTGTCCCGCATTCATTGTACTGCTGAATACTTTACTCCTCACCATAATGTTCTTGAATTATGGGTTTGTCTGTATGATATAAGGGTGATTCAGGAAGACCTGTTGCAGTCTTGTATCTTCCTGGGGATGGGTTGTTAGTTTCCTGGCGATCTGCGTAGGGCTCCTAGGTTGTGGGTTATATGTGACCACCAAAGGTACCCTGTCGCTTGTCTCCTTCTGTTTGTATTCAAGAGATCACTTCTTGGTATTCTGTGGCTTGTGTGAATTGCTGGTCTACAACATTGTGGTTATATCCACGTGTTATTAGTCTGATCTCAAGCTTTATCCGCTGGTCTCTGTCTGCTGTGTCGGAGCATATCCGGTGTGTATGTATGGCTTGACTGTAGATGGTTGCATGTTTGGTGTGTGTCGGGTGGAAGCTGTTGTCCCTCAAATAGCTGGCTCTGTCTGAGGTTTGCGGTATACAGAGTCTGTTAGTTGGTTGTTCTTTATATCTAATGGTGGTGTCTAGGAAATGTACTTCACTCCTGGAAGGGTGAGTTTGAGTTTGGAATGGGTGAGTCTCATCCACACCGGGGGAGGAACAGCACAGATAACATTCCAAAGACACTGTTTTTTAATACCTTTGCTTCATTCATTGTAACATCGCCGGAAGAGAGATCGTGTATCTCGAAAGCTCGCACAATAAAAGCATTTCGTTAGCCACAGAACGGTATCATCTATTATTTTTTGATTATTGAACTCGCTAACACGGTACTGATACCTCTACAATATATATATATATATATATATGATATATGTTATTATATATATAAATATGTGTGTGTGTGTGTGTGTGTGTGTGTGGTGTGTGTGTTTGTGTGTGTGTGGTGTGTGTGTGTGTTTGTGGTGTGTGTGTGTGTGTGTGTATATATATATACCACAAACAAAACAAAAGTAGTGCTAGCAGTGTGTGTATAAGTGAGTTCTATATAGTAAAAGTGATTTAAAAAATTGTGATATCATGTGAAAATGATGAGAGAAAATATTAAATATAAATACCACATAAATGAACTAAAAAAGGAAAGGAATATTAAACCTTAATTGTTAAGTTCCAATATAAAAATATAGAACAAACTTGAAGTCCAGATAAAAAAAAAATGAAATCAAAGTCCAGATGTAAATGTTTCACGTCACAGTAGGAGTGGCGGCTTCTATAATTACTAGCCAGATCATTAAAATCTAAGAAAAAGGAGAAGAAGTGCCCAGCTCCTAGCATAATACTGTACTGTATAAAATTCAAATTATTATAAAACACAAGAGAGCCCGCCCGGACATCCCTCCACTCCAATGTGTAAAAAAACATTCATAGGAGACAATCGTGTAGCCTTCAGGAACCAAGGAGGGACTGCAGCCAGAGATGTTATGCAGAGAGTGTGGCATGTAGCGACATAAGAAGCTGATACTTATCAATGGAGATAACTGCAACCGGGAGAGGGGAAGAAGAGATCTCTCCACATAGGTAATGATGGAAACACTCTCCGTTGTAACATGCGATTCCGTCAAAGTAGCGCAAATACCTCTCTCCTCTCAATATGACCCGCAGAAGATCAGCTCCAAACCTCACGCTGTTCCTGCAGGCTCCTACACACAATTTCCTGATGGCCGCTGATGTCAGTGCATCATGCGTCACGACGATCCGACGCGTTTCGTCACTGAGTGACTTCTTCAGGTTGGCTGCTGCTTCCCTGTCTTTCTATATCTGTCTGATGATATTGCCAGATTGATTTCTGGCAATGACAGAGAACTTCAGCCAATCATGTTGTGATATGTTCAACCGTCCAGTCATACAATTACCTTTAAACATTCAATAAATAATGGTGAATGACTAAACATAAGATCATCTACAGTGTCAGATGTAAAATGCATATCATACTGAGTCTATCAGGACTGTAAGTGACCAACATATAAATAAATAATAATAATAAAATATATAAGAAAGGGGAATATATGCAGGATGCAACCATTTCTGTAAGGATGTTGAGAACTGGTTTAACCATACGTCCATATAAATAACCATTCCTATTAACAGAATGGAAATTATCTATGCAGCTGCAACATATTCACTAAAATACAATTAATTGAACAACAATCCTGATAAGAGCAAACAATTACATGTGTCAAAGAAAAAGTATTCATATGGGTAAGAATAGAATCAAAAAGTGAGAGATATAAATAAATAAATTATATGAAATGTAATGAATATAAATAAATGGTGTATATTTGAGGTGGATGGTGGAGATTGAAAAACAACAATAGAACCTATAGGATAGTGTATTATGTAGAAATATCTATCTTTGAAATGCTGATTGTCAAGATAATGTGATGCAAACTAAGTTTAGATCAGAGCAACAAATATGCCCTAATCCTTGACGGGATACTAGATTAACAAGTATCTAGTATCAATCCATTTGTTTAATCCTTGACGTACAAATGTACCTAACTGGTAATCCGTAGGATCACAATTATAGGCTCTTGATCTTCTCCTCCCGTTTAAGCTAGAGATACTCTCGATCCCTATAATCTAACATGCGAGAGTCCTTGAATGTACACTAAAAAGTGACGTGGAACACTATGGTTTAATTACCTTTGATAATGCACACTATCTACATTATGTTCCAAAATCTAGACAAAGGATCGTTTTGTACATCCACGATTAGAAATTGCAAGAACAGGACAAGAATAGACCACATTGGATGGTTTGGCAGTGTATGGAACTTTTAATTCTTAATTTATTAATTGCCAAACCACTTTTGTAATATACCTACTTATTCATTGTGGCTTGCTGCCTACAGTATGTAGGCCCACCACCGTCCCCTCTGCCACTAGATTTTTAGAGCTAGGAGAAATGTCTTGAACGTTATGACTACCATAGTTTGTCAAGACATTGTCTCCTTTGCCATTAAAATCTACTGATGTTTGAGAGTCTGGGTCTGGAACATATTCCATCATCTGTTTTAGCGGAGATAGGGTCAAATTGCTCTCCTCTAGGAAACCTACTGGATTTTCAGGCTTAATAGCCTCACACCCGAGGTTTGAATGAGAATTTGGACACTAGTACCATGTCTAGTGTCCAATTCTCCTTCCTAGTTGACTGCCCACTCTTTCCTTCCTTCCCCCTCCCCCCCCGCCTCTTTTTTCCCTTCCTCCCGTTCCCATATTGTTTAGATCCATCAGACTCATTTTATGAAGTTTTGAGTTTATTTATGTGTATGTCCACATTTTATATATCTTCTTTGTTTACTTTATTGTTTATATATGAATACTTGTGTCCCCGCCATTTGATGATTATATATGCACACATGGTGTGTATGCACTTTTACAGGAATGTACACACATATTTTTATTTTATTTACCTTCTCTATTTTTGAGTCTGTTTTCCTTACAGTCATGCTTAATGTTGTTAATACATACATATATATATATATAATATATATATAATATATAGATATATATATCATTTTTTCCAGATCACAATTTTTATATATTATAACAAAAATACTTTTTATCTTTATCTCTCTTTTTTTTATTCTTTTTTTTTCGTATTTTTCTTATTTTCTCCGTATCTATATTACTTACTATATATATATCTATTATAGTATATATATGTTACTAATATACGGATTTGGATTATATTATCTCTCTAATATATCTATATATATATCTGATATACTTACGTCATATTAATCTTATCATGTAGAGGTCAGTACCGTGTTGCCGAGCTTCAATAATCAAAAAAAATAGATGATACCCGTTCTGTTGCTAACAATGCTTTTTATTTGTTCGGATCTTTGTGATATAACTGATCTCTTCTTCCGGCGATGTTACATACAATGAAGAATCAGTATCTTGAAAGCTCGCACAAAAAAAACCATTTTTCGTTTAGCCACAGAAATATCATCTATTTATTTTTTGATTTATTTTTTATATATATAATATAGTATATATACTATATATATATTATATATTACACTAACCCGGTTATACCGCGCCTCGTTATACTCCGCGATCGGTTTATAAGCGGTTTTCCCGGCTTCCCGTTTTAAAAAAAAAAAAATTTAAAAAAAAAGTTTTCTTTTTTTTTCATTTTTTTTTGGCACACTGTCACACACTGCACACCGCACCCACTCACTCACCACCTGCTCATTTCCCCTGCCACTGCACCACACTAGCACTGCACACACAACTGCTCATTTCGCACTGCACACTGCACACACAACTGCACACTGCACACACACTGCACATTCTCCACTGCACACACTGACACACTCACACACCTGCACACTCACCACACTGCTCATTGACCACTCACACACACTGCACACTCCCACCGCTGCTCATTGACACACTGCACACACACTGCACACTCACACACACTGCTCATTTGCTCACACTGCACACCTGACCACGCACACACACTGCACACTGCACAACACACTCTCATTGGACCCACGCCACACACACTGCACACTGCACACACACTGTCATTGGACTACAACTGCACACATCACTGCCCCACACTTCACACACTGCTCATTTGCTCAACACTCGCACACACTGACACACTGCACACACCCTGCACACTGCACAACACACACTGCTCATTTGGAACACACTGCACACACACTGCACATTGGCACACTACTTCACACACACTGCACACTGCTCGCACACACGCTCATTTGCTCACGAACCTTCACACACGACACACTGCACACACACACTGCTCATCTTGACCACTGCACACACACTACCTGCACACACTCTCACACACCTGCTCATTGCTCACACTGCACACATGACATACACTCCTGCACACACACTGTCACTGCACACACACTCCTCATTGCTCCACACTTGCACACACCCTCACAACCCACTTACAACCCTCCACCACCCTTCCAACCACTACGCACACCACACCACACTCACACACACTCCCACGCACACTTACGCACACTTACGCACACTCACGGCACACTCACAGACCTACACACACTTACACACACTTAGACTCACAGACACTCACAGACCTCACAGCACTCACAGCACACGCACACCCCGTACACACACTTACCCACACTTCACACACACACTTAACACACACTTACACACTCACAGACACTCACCACCTTACCACACTTACACACACTTACACACTACTTACAACAACTTAGACACACTTAGACACTCACAGACACTCACACCTCTCTCTCACACACACTTACAACACACTCAGACACTATCACACACTCACATCTACACCACATACACACACCATATACACACACACACACACACTTTCTCTCCCATATATACATCACACACACACTCTCTCACTCTAACACAGCGGGGGGTGGGTCGGAGCACAGGAAAGTCCGCGACCACACCACCACCGCTCCCCCCCCTACTCCCCTCAGTGCAGCGGCGAGCGCCAGGGAAACAGCGGTGGGAGAACGAAACCCCCCCGCTCCCCTCCATGCAGGCGCGGGATCTGAGGTAAGCGGCGACCTGAGGACATCCCTCGCTCTCATCTCCTGCCCCGCGGGCTGTCACACGGTGACGAGGGAAGCGGACAGGAGGGACATCCCCGCTCCCTCTCCTGCCCCGCGCCTTCACACGGTGACAGGGAAGCGGGGACGGAGGGACATCCCCGCCCCATCATCCTTGCCCCGCGGCCTGCCCGCTGTGACAGGGGTAAGCGGGAACAGAGGGACATCCCCGCTCCCATCTCCTGCCCCCGCGCCTTTCCCTTGTGACAGGGGGAAGCGGGGAGGGAGGACATCCGCTCCCATCTCCTGTCCCCCGGGATGAATATGCGTAAAGCGCGGCGGCCCATTTTTTTTTTCTCCGACCCCGTTAGTACGCGGTGGTCTCGGGTGGACCCCGAGACCCGCGTTATAACGGGGTTTTAGCTGTATATATATATATATACTACTTATATACTGAGTTAGTTAATGATGATAAAAAAAGTATAACTACTTATATACTGAGTTAAGTTATGATAGTAAAAAAAGTGACAAAAACCCTCCACAGCAAAGCAAATAGCAAATATAAATACAACCTATGCTCATTTGCATGTCTTAGGCAGGTCTGCACCCCGCCCTTTCACATTATCACCCAGCACACAGCACTTCCACTGCGCAATGGAATTCTGAGAAATGACCATGCAATGAGCAAACAGTGCCACTTTTGCTTCAAAAACCATTTTTTAACATGGTTCCTATAGGCTTAAGCTTGCTGCATGTCACACACTTTGAGCACATGCCAGGTTAAGGTGTCATACCCAGAAACCCACCCACAGACAGCTGTTTTCGACCTAATTGTCACTGTGTGCTGCATTGCATGTTCATTTCCCAGAATCCCTTGCTGCAGTGGAAGTGCTGTGTGCTGGGTATAATGGTGAAAGGCGGGGTTGCAGACCTTGCCTAAGACATGCAAAGAGCATACAGTTGTATTTACTGTACATTGCATATTTACTTTGCTGTGGAGGGTTTTTGTCACTTTTTTTTACTCACCATAACTTAACTCAGTATGGTAAACCCCATCCTTAGCTTCTTGCATACCCAGTTAACCAACCCCACACTGATGAGACCCATAATGGTTGAAACAGCTGTATCGCTTCTCGCCTTTTGGCTAGATCAATTGTAGTGTTCTGTCCTGTGAAGGACAGATTCTCCAACTACACCTGGTCCTCGTCATGGCCGGGAAGTGCGGATTGTACCCGGGCTATTTTATCACACGCACCCCAGGAGTGGTTAACCTGGTGGAGTCATTTGTTGCCACACGCCTTGACTTTTGCACGGATGGATACTATATTTGGCCCACCCCTACATTTTTCTGCACTGGCACCCCCTTATTGCCTTCCGCTGAGGGTGCCATTATTTTTTTACCTGCCAGGCTTCCGGTCTGGCGTGCACTTGTGCCATCTTTTTTTGTCGTTTTGTCTGAGCAACTGCCTGCACTGCATCCCACAGCGCACTGGAGCACTCGCACCATGATTTGTTTTGTTATTTTTGGTTATCACGTCACCTAATTTTCTTCAGAGAATGCAAGACTGTGTGCTGGTCGGTGGTCTCCATCCCTCGTGAGAAAACTGCGGTGGGCAAGTAGGTGTGAGCCAAAAACCCTAAGACCTGGACCCTCCTGCGCTGCCTACTGCACGGGGAGGAATAGGATGGATGTCGGATTCTTCTCTTCAATAACGACGTCGGTGTAACATCAGGACTTTTCCTGCCTCTCTTGGCTGAAGAGGACTGACTATGTCATGGACTTGCAGCTCTCCGGAGCCTATAGTCCACATGGGCGCACCTGGTCTCACTTGACTCATGAGCTCGGATTTAGAGGTAAATCACCTTTTCACCACCCTTCTACAACAAAAATAAAAAAAAAGCTTGTCTGTGGGTGGTTTTCTTGTATGCCACCTTAACCCTGGATTGCTCAAAGCTGTGACCATGCAGCAACTTAGCCTATAGGGAACCATGTTAAAATGTTTTTGAAGCAAAAAGTGCGCACTGTGTGCTCATTTGCATGTATTTCCCAGAATCCCTTGCTGCAGTGGAAGTGCATATTATATATATTTTCAATAGTTATTTTTATTGTTATTTATTTTATGATTATTGGTAGTATTACGTTTAATAATATATTTTTTTTCTTAATTTGATTTGCCTTATTAATATGTTTTATATTGCAGCCCTATTCAATCACCTAGATTTTTTTTGTGTTATATATTGGCCCTGTCTTAGTTTCATTGATGGTCTTTTCTGTATGTATTCTCTTTAAGAAGATCATATTTGTTTTTCCTACTATTAACATTATCAGGTTTAAGTCAACCCTATAAAGGTTCACTAACATTATCCTCTAGAATTCACCCTTGAAGAAGTCGGCGAAACAGCTGACGAAACGCGTAGGTTCGCTCATCAATGTCCGACACGCTTAACTGTTAGAGTAGTTGCCCTAATTGCATGTGAGGTTTGAGAGCCACTATTTCAGTTATATTGGCAGAACAAAGTGGAGCGTGCATTTGTCTGTCTGTCTGTCTGAGTCTGAGTCGACATCAGCAGAGACACGAGTGAATATTCAACTGAACGAATACACTGTCTGTGGAGGGGTAATACAGGAATTGTAGTGGAACAGCGTCTCCAGTGTTCCCGGATCAGCATCACATTTTCATCTCCAGTGTGATTTCTTTGGTGTGCTGACGGAGGGATGCGGAAACCCCTGTGTCATGCGGTTACATCCTTTGGTGAGACCATTCCTTAATCCCTTGCCTTGCTATTTGCTTACCCCCATCTCCCATCTATAGAGGTCCATATCAGCCTGATTTTTTCCACGTTTACATCCACAATCTATCATCTATGGGTCATTAACTTCTCCCATTTTGTTGCTCTCCAGTCATTTGCTACCTATCGAGTGACAATTCCTCCCCCCCACTCTCACTGCCTCCTACATTTGATCTTTTGGACATTTTTGGTCACATTTCCCTTCTTTTTTATTTTCAAGAGTACTCTTGTTTTTTTATTGTCATATATTTTGTGTTTATTGTGTCATTGGCATCATTGTATTTTTTTAATCTGTTCAGTCACCTTGCCTTCCTTGCTTAATTAATTCATTTTAATTAAATACATTTTCCTGTTTTTTTATTGCTACCAGGATTGCGCCTTTTTTTCGTTCTTCCTATATATATACAGACATACACCCACACGGAGAAACTACAATTGGAAAAACACTCCTCCTTCACTCGCCCCCCCTCTCTCCTCCACCAACCCTTGAACAATCCACGGCTCAAAGGAACTGGCCATTACACGTCGATTTAGGTGGAATTTCACTCATCTCTATTCTCAACTGCACTAAATATATATGAGATTTGATTTACACCAGATATGGGGACTATGCTCTCAATTGGAGTGGGATTTTAATAATAATATTTGTGTATGTAACTTTTTGATATTACTATAAGGATAATTTGTATTGGGGCCTTCTCTCATGCTCCTTTGATTGGTATTGTTATATTAGTTTGCATGTTGTTTTAGTATACAGCACAATATCAATACACTTTCAATAAGATAAATATTTTTTTTTATTTCTGTACATATTAATTTATTATGATTATTTAAGATGTTTCTCCTTATAATTAATTTAAGGGGATATTTTGATCATTATATGTTTAGTTTTAAATCATTAATATGAACTATTTTGTATTTTTTATTTATTTAATAGACTATCTATATCTTATGAGAGGAAATTTGTGAGTGGATTACCTTTAACACTTGAAAGAAAGAGTTGAGACTGTAACTACACACTAGTTGCCTTTATTTTTCTTTTGCATATAACCAACCCGTGAACATTGGCGCTCCCCTGAATCTTTGAGAAATTCTGCAATCAAAAACTAAGAGAACAGTTTTTACAAGGTTTGAGTAGCTTTCTATTAGCACCTTTACACTGGTGGTGGATTATCACACTATTATTAATAGATACAGTTCACATTATATATATTTTAAGAGATCTATTTCTGTCATGGTCATTGCTTTAACCATTGTTATACATAGTTCACTTTTTTAGGACATTGTTATAACGTAAGCGCCGTTGGCAAATCATTTTTTTCACTATTGTCGGTTCTTTGTCATTGTTTTGTGGCTGCACTTAATTATCCCAATTGGTAATGGGGAGTTCCAAAAATGAATATCTTCACTAAAAGTCATCAAGAAATGCTAATGACAGAACATCTAGCATGTGAAATACCAGTAGATCTAATGAGAAAGATACTATGATTTTGAGTTTACTAAATTGGAGCTAATTGTTTTTAAAGATCAAGAAAGTGCTTTAATATGGTGAGTACACGTATATTTGAAAAATACATGGAGTGGTAAAAGGATCCCAGGGGATTAAGGATAAAGAAAACCTCTATTGATCTTGATGACAGTAGTTTTTATGAAAACAATGGAACATATAATTGACACAGCATCATTTGATTTAATATGAGTTTAATTTTACACAACAAAAAAGAAATGAAACAATTAGACCAAGATATTAACACTATTAAAAGACATTAGACCCCTTCACAGACCACCCAGTATTTAAAACAATGATGAATACTCACAAAGAATTAGAATCTTTGGAAAGGATATACTGTAGTAGCTAATACCGAGAATAACATTCCAGAGAGATGAAAGGATTACCGTTAAAGTTAACCAAAGTAAACTGGAAATGCAAACAGGTCATTTAAGAGAAAAACTCTTTTAGTGAAAATAATTTTTTTTCTCATCAGGAGAAATTCGGATTCATTTAAAACAGATTCTATTTCTAGAAACTGAATCCAGATACACATAGGTTACACACTCTAAGGATTAGGTCACAGAGAAAGTTAGCCCACAGAGAACTAGCCAAGCAGAATTATTCTAAAGATGAGAGGTATTGAACAGTTACCCAAAGGAGAAAAGGGAAGAAAGAGTTTACTTACAAACACCCAAAGGAAATTCCAGAAAGGAGGAGAGTGTACATTTTTTAGGGACAGGGGAGCCTTCTCCATTTTTGGGTAACGGAGAACAGATTTGCTCCCCTGGAAATGTCAGAATCTCCCACTGCACTCAAAAAGAAGAAACCTAGAGAGGGAAACGAGGGAGAAGGAAAAGATTATTAAAGAAAACAGTCAAGGATAGTAACAAAAACCAAATTTTTTAATTTGAGTGACATTGTATTAACTGATTTTCAGAAGAATGGTGATTAAAAGGGATTAACTTTTGCACCAACAATAGGACCTAAATTTTAAACTCTTTATAAATGCGAATAAATTCATAAGAAAATGACCGTAAAGACATTTTTTTGGGTCTGGAATCTTAAACTAAATATTGATATGTCAAATTCAATATTACCTATTGTCATGGCAATCAGGAATACATTCATACAAACTTGAAACCTAGTCAAATTTTATCCCAGTCAGGAAAGGGAGATTTTCTTAATGTGTATTATCAATTAATTAATAATGAATTTAAAAATCTGTGGACATTAGTTCTAAAACAAAGTTTAAAAACAATTTAAGTAAAAAGAAAGATTGCACTTAAAGAATTACAGGATAGAGAAAATATTGTCATAAGCAGGCAAATAAAGGGGGGGAGTGGTAATTTTAAACAAAGTTATTTTATGAGGAAGCAAATAGACATTGGGAGAAAAGACACTTATAAAATACTGGATAACAAACCCACACACGATTTTCAAGAGAATTAAAGGGCCTGTTGGAAATGGGGAAAGACTTCAGTTTGAACAGTATGAATTTAAATACCTGATGATGAGAATCCCAAACTTCCATTATTCTATTTCCTCCTAAAAACTGCATAAATGTATTTCCCGTCACCAGGAAGACCATATTTTCTGGTATAGACTCCTGACAAGCAACCTTTCAGAATATATAGATCATTTCTTACCGAAATATGTTAAAATTTAAGATCACACATTAGGGCTTCAGCAGAATAATTCGGATTCTGGATACCATTGAGTGCAGATAATTTCCTATTAGCTACTGCTGATTTTAGCTCTCTCTACACCCTCACATCTCACATGATGATGGGTGTAGTGCATGGAATTCTATTTAAGATGATTGAATCTTTTTGATGGAGCATTAAGACTTTCTTTTAAAGTCCATTAGATTTTTTGGAAAAGAACTATTTTAGTTTTAATGATATGAATTATTTATAGTTTGTGGGTCCGCCATGGGGACCAAGATTTGCCCCTAGCTATGCTAATTTTATTTTGGGCCATTGAGAACATAATTCCATCTGGCCCCACATGGGCTCGGGCCAAATCTGTCCTCTGGCGGCGCTTTATTGACGATGTGGTGAGGATGTGGGCAGGGAGACCAATTATCTCTTGATTCCTTCTTATTGGGTTGAATGAAAAATAACCCAGAATATTAAATTTACCTCAGTCACTAGTCCAAAAGAAATGGTGTGTTCCTTGACTTAGTAATATAACGTAGAAGAACGGAGATTAAATACGAAAACACACTTTAAACCATGTTGATGCAAATAATTTTATTTTGGAGCAAGTTGGTCATGATAAGAACTGGATACATATATCCCATATGTCAGCTGAGACTATTAAAACAGAACTGTACATGAAAATATATATTTAGAACAATCAGAATATTATTGAAAAATTCAGGGAACGAATATGGAGAAAGATCATTAATAGAGCTGTACAGAAATTAAATAGTACCAAGAGCTGATATCATTCAGCCCAAATTGTGACAAGTAAAAGGAAAATGTAACCAATAATATGAAATATGGGTAGTCTTTTATCTACGGAATTCATCGAGAGTCTGCACAGATTAGAAAATAATATCTAAACCATTGGCACGTACTTTGAATGACCCTATATTACGTGGTCACATTCCAGAAAAACCCAGTATCATTTTTAACAAAAGCGTCCGAATCTGAAAGTCCTGCTTGCCCCAACTGCCATGAAAAGGAAAAAAGACAGTAGTTCAGGTTAAATAAACCAATTGGTTTTTACGGTTTGCATTTCACGCAAAGCCTGTGTCCAAGAATGTGCGAGAAATTTACCTTTAAAATCAAATATAACAATAAATGTTTAAAATCAACCAGTATATAATTGTAAATACTCATAGTGGTGTATATATTGGAGTGCCCTGTGGCCTCCATATGTGGGGAGAACGTCACGACCCTAAAAGTACTTATACTAAACACATGGGGAACATTAAAAAATCTATTAACCCTTGTGTTTCTAAACATTTCGGTATTACACCAACCATTCGATCCGCACATTGGTACTATAAAGGATTGAGCATGTTCCTGTCCACTGGAGAGGGGGTGACAGATAACCCTTCTGGTCCCACGTGAAACATATTGGATCCATAGACTCGCAAACGCTGGTTCCATAGGGGTTAAATGTCAGCATTGACACATGAGCTTTTTTGTTATAAGCTCTCTTTCGTCTGCTGTATTGATTTTGCATTATAATGATAGTTACTCATTCCTGCTTTTTCCTCTCTCCTCCCTAGGTTGAATCATTAGATCAATGGTAGCAATGTATGTCAATATTAGAATATTTTACAATTAATCATGATTAATGAGTATTTTCCTATTAAAACTTTTTTTACCTTAATTTTTTTATATATAATGTTCATGTTTTTAAATAATTGTCATTTTTATATCTTGTGTGTTACTTTTTGGAGCACCTACTATGTAAACGAGTAGATGCTAATAATTACCACGTTATCATTTTTTATTACCATATTGGATTGCATTAAGTGATTAATTGATTCACAAGTTCTGTGCCTATAAAATGCTAAGCAGTGGATAGTGCAACTAGATTCCTGAAGAAGTCGTACCGACGAAACGCATAGAATCTTTTGTTCAGCTCTAGCCTGTGCAGTCTCAGATGTGAAGTCCTGGCAGCCGGAGATCCCCTTACAGCATCCTTCCGCCCTAGCCCTGTGTCAACCGTATGTGACGTTGATGGAGTCGAGAGCAGAGGGGAAAACACCTGTGTACCCGGTGAAGTGTCTCTTACCTATCGGGATTTCATACAGTACTGTACCTATTATACCTTATGTGAGTGCATATCCATATGTTTTATTATTTGTGATGATCTCCAATACATTTTTAAGACGTATTGCGCTATTTGGTGTTTCTTATTATTCCTGGTATTCGTGAGCGTGTGGTGGAGAGGAATTGAAAGGGTCTACACCTGTGGATCTCCAGTTTCAATTGCTCTAATCAGAGAGAGGAGTGTCTCTCTGTAATGCCTTACTTATGAGAGGAAAATTGTGAGTGGATTCCCTTTACACTTGAAAGAAAGAGTTGAGACTCTACTACACATTTTGCCTTTATTTTTCTTTGCAATAACCACGTGAACACTTGGCGCTCTACCCTGATCTTTGGAATTCTGCAATCAAAAACTAAGAGAACAGTCTTTACCAGGGTTTTGAGTAGCTTTTTCTATTAGCACACCTTTACACGGGTGGTGGATTTATCACACTATTTATATAATGACAGTTCCTTTATATCTATATTTAAATATACTATTTCTGTCATTTTGCTTTAACACATTGTTATACAAGTTCACTTTTTAGTGGACATTTTATAAGTAAGCGCCGTTGCCATCATTTTTTTCACTATATCTATATCTATAGTATTTTATTTATATTATAATTTAATTTATTTGTGTAGATTATGATTGAGCGACATCACCCCTTCCTTATTATATTCACGTCTGATATATTATATATATTTGTATTTATTGTAATCATTAAAGGAATCAACAGTTTCATTGTGTTGAGCTGAGTCTTTAAGGATAGCATTGTCTCTCAGATTTTACCCCTGATGAAGCATGTGCAGGTCAAAATGTGTGATCATGTTCATATCATGTTTGATCACATCAGTATACTGTAATCTGTACTATTAATTTTCACAACTGTATAATATTAATAGATTAGAGAACATGACATTAAGGCACACTGTATCACTCTTCAACATTTTTCTATACTCATGTTCGTCTCTTGGAGTTGAACCAAATTTGTCAAGTTTATTTTCCATCAGCTGCCGACCTATCCCCTTTCTTCTCCTTTGCTCTAAACTCCTTGAACGGCTCTTGTTTCTCTTGCTTGCTTACTTCGAATCACCTGATTTTTCCGTAGACCCCTCACCAACACGGCTTCGCACTGCTCACCTTGACTAGAACAGCCTCTAAAATACCTAATACCTCCATGCTGTCCAAAGACAGTATTCATTAACACTCGCTCATATTATTTGACCTCTCTGCAGTATTGACACAGTGGACCACCCTCTTGCCTCTCTTCTCCTCACATCACAACTCTTGGTATTTCATAACAAAGCTCGATCCAGGATCTCCTCTTACCTCTCCCATCGTACTTTCACTGTCTCTTCTGTTAACATGTCCTCCTCCTCTAATCGCGATCGCTCTGTGGGGGAAAGCCCAGGGCTCTGTCCCTGGGACCTCCTCTTTCTTTTCCCCTTAAACACGTTCTCTTCTCTTGGTGATCTAATCAATCTCTTTGGTTTTAAATTTATGTTAGTTTATAAATATTTTACAGTGAAGTAATACATTGAGAGTTACCTCTCGTTTCCAGTATTTCTGGGTCACAGAGTAATATAAATAATACAATGGTTACAATACGTCTACCTAATGACCAGGGTATACGAATTATATACCAGACATTGCATGTACAGTTAAAGAAAATCTATATTATGATTGTCGTTTGAAACAGTTCAACCACTTAAAATGTGAGACAGGCCTTAGATTTGAAGAACTTAAACTGGTGGTGGTGTGAGAGTCTCTGTAGGTTTGTTCCAGTTTGGGGCGCACGTAGGAGAAGGAGGAACGTCCGATATACTTTTTGAGCCTTGGGACCATTGAACAGTCTTTTGGAGTCTGACCAGAGGTAAAAAGAGGCAGCAAGAGGATATAGGAGGGTGAAGGGAAACGGAAGATTTCACTTTGCTGTTCATTGTTCTTCTATATTTCTGGGTACGCTTGTCCCATGGAAAATTTAAAGCAAGACGGAAAAGTGAACTTTGCGCCTGACTCTAGTGACTGCACCATCTAGTTCTTTGAGCAATATCGCAGTGATGTGTATTGTAGTAGCATGGAACAATAAAACGACAAATTGAGATTGTAAGAGGGTGTCAAGTTTTGCTAGGGGGTATAAATATCCCCTCTATGCGACAACACCACAAATGTCTTTTGTAAATGTTTTTTCAACTGTCAATGCTGACCTATACACCCTGCTGTACAGAACCAAAGTTTCTGAATGGTCTCTCTGCGCATATCATCCTTGTGACCTCTGCCGACTTAAACTACATGGCAAACGAGCTCCTCCTCATACGTCCTCCCAAACCTGGCCTAACTACCTCCTTCCACATTACGTTGGAAGAACTATCTTCAACCAGTAGCCCAAGCACGCTGCCTAGGGGTCACACTCACTTCTCTCTCACTTCCCTCTCACATTCAAATGTATCTAAAACCTGTCAATTTTTCCTCCGCAATATTACAAAGATACCACCCTTTCTCTGTTGCTCGACTGCTAAATATGTGACTCAGCCTCATTCTTCTCCCTTCTTGATTGACGTAGCTTTCTACATTCCGGCCTTCCGCCTCTCCATCTCACACTGTCCTCCCCTACAATATATCCTAAACGCTGCTGCAGATTTCACTCTACTACCTCTTTCCTAAAATCGTCGCATGTCTCCTTTCTGAATCACTCTCCTGTCTTCCTATCAAATCCCTGCTCGCGCACTCAATTCAACACTCCTCACTTTAAAAGGCTTTCCACCTCTGCCCTTCCTTTATTCACCCTAATTTCTTGCTAGTCAGCATCCCGCTCTTGCTTGCGGTCTGCTTAAGGATGTCGTCTCTCTACTACCCTTTTGTATCTAAATGCCTCTCCCTCTCCCGCCCTTAAACATTTTTCTCACTTAACTGCCCCACACCTCTGGAATGTGCCCTTCACCTCAATATTTGACTAGCATCCAACTCTTTCTATTACTCTTTAAAATGTGTACGTCTACGTGAAGCGCTAGTAGCAATTAATGACGCTATAAATAAAGACATAACATATCTCGCTCCTTTCATTTATGCGCTGCAGCTTCAGCGCAGTACTCTCTTCTCCTGTTCTGCGATGATAATGTTTTTCCATTTCATTGGTGGGGAATATCCATTAATGTGAGATTTCAACGCACACAGAATAAAAGATTAGGTTTTATTTCAACTCAGCTCATGCATGTTAGCCGTGCTTACATTCATATTATTATTATCTTTTAGTTCTACCGTGCCAACCTAATCCTTTGCAGTCAGTACAATGAGGAAGGGAATTCAATATCTTGTGTAAAAAGTGAATAGTATAAATAAGTTAAGACAATTTGAAACAAAATTGAATGAGTCCTTACTCCAATGAAAAACATGGAGAAAGAGACAATGTAAGGTTGCTCCGCAATGGTTTAGCTATCACTTCTAAAATGAAATTAAACCAAATACGAGAAAGACATACATCAGAGTGTTTTGTTAGGGGCTTCTTCTTTGAAAGAGTATGTTTCATGAGTACCTTTTAAATGTAATGTGTGTAGGGGAGAATATTTTCATGCATGGAAGAAATTCCAGAGTTGGGTGGCATCATAGGAAAAGTTTTGTGGTGGGAATGAGATTAAATAATTATAGGTGGAGAATGAAGAGGATGGGTGAGGAGAATCAATCTGGCAGTAACATTTATAATGAACTGGAGAGGGGACAGAGGAGTTCTAACTAGAATAGGTTTTGTTTTGTCGCATCGGATATAATTAAAGAGGGCAATATTTTTTTGCGGATTTGGAATGGTGACATGGAATTGGCCGTCCTTTGCGCTGCAAATTTCGGACGGAACAATCTCATCAGTGTTCACAAAGTGAAATATGCCTTTTTTAAATCCACAATGGGATTAAAAATCCGAGGGGAGAGAATGTTAGATCTTGGACCAGTTTTTCCCATCTCTTGATATAGTCGTGGAATAAGATTTTGGGTACCATTGTTCATTGTAGGAAGAGAGTAAATGTTTGGCAAAATTAAGGGGTTGAACAATAATAGGATTTTGGTGAGTCACATGTCAGTAGGAGAAGGAGTCAACAATGACACCTAAGAATGTGTTTTGGGCCTACCAGGAATATAGTGATTATATTACAAGTGAGAAATCACGTACATTAGAAGGAGGGATATGGGCGTTTATCCGGTGCCCTCGCAACCTCTACACTTCCACATCATGTGAACGCTCCTGGATGCCAGATACTCTGGCTCGGGATGCCATAAAAACTTTAGTTAGGATAAAGGCGGCTGCGTCATTTGGAGCGGTCCATCCAACTCTGCCGCAGATAAAGTATCAAATGACCATGATGTACCTTATATGTCATAAGGGCCTCTGGCATGCCAAACCACATACAGGTTGTGAGCAACTTTTGTATGAATTCTTACTTTCAAGTGTTTTCTTACTGTCATGTATACATTTTGCGTTGATAGATGTTCTAGTTTAAACACGTCTTTATTATATCATATAAGTTTTTGAAAATTCCACAGTTCTTGTTGCCAAGATCATAACTTTATATTTGCATTGCAGCCAAAATGCTGTCACCTGACTCAATTATGCTAAATCAGTTGGAAACACCAATTGCCTTTTAAGTAACTATTGTGAGGCGGCGCTTGCTTCTGCACACTGACATGTAATAACTTCAACCATACTCCGCTTGTCAATATTATTTAATGTACAGTATACAGGTATGGTTGTGTCATGCATCTTAACTCGCTTTTTCATAATGGGCGGATAGGCACAAAAGCTCGATTAATTTCGAGCATGATAATTACCGCCATGTCTAACTATGTGTTTGTAGTTGTGGTTCAAAGTGGTCATAGTATTTTCTGATTCTCAATGAGCATTTTTGAAATTTCTCTTGTTGGCAATATATCAGTACGGCATAGCCAGACATTGGAATCATGAGCCTGTTGCCAAAAAAAAAATACAACGCTTCCTCCTTCGGTAGGAAATGAAATGTCCAATATAAAGGGCTTACATTCTCCATCAGATCACATCTATTTAGGCATTCTGGAAGAACTATATGGCTAAAAAGCTGGCATACCACCATAGATTTATGAAAATCTTGGCATCTAAGTTATATGTTCCTTAAATAAATATCCATAAAGAAGATTAACTGTTATGTATATAAAATACAATGATAAATTAATAACATAAAAGTATAATACAAATTTTTCATATTAATTAGATGTACTCACTGTTTTCCCCTACCCAATCTCACCGGGGCTCCTAAGGGAAATAGCAACTTGGTTACAAATCGCTCTTGTGTAGTGATACCTGCTTGGTAATAGGGGGCCCTGGGCCTCCGGATGACATGGGGGATAACAGGACAGCTTCTGGGGCTGTGCCCGAATTCTTCTTACTGATGCAGCACCTCCATCTAGTGCAGCCCCCATTGATGTGGTTAAGTATCTGCAAAGAGTTATTTTAAGTTTATTTAAAGTTTATTGGTTTAGTTCCCCTCTCCAATATACGCCACTATCCGACAGATGTATAGGTAAACAAGTAAGTGGTCCTTTATTATCTTTTCTTCTTCACAGCATCCTCACACAAACAAGTAAACGAAGTATTTACCCTCAGGATGCCTTGAACTCACTCCTGATCACAGGGCCCAAGAAGTGTTTCCTGCCCTTCCCCAAACCCTTTTTAGAGAGGATGTATGGAAATTCCCCCCAGGACTCCCCGGGGGAGGCGCAAGCCTACCAGAGCCCTGTCTGCTTATCATGGGTGCCCGGTCCTCTCTAATGGTATAGACCAACGAACTAAATTGGAAGGGGGCCCAGCCACAGATCAGCTCCAACAGGCACCACCACACCTGTGTCTTTCTAATTGGACACAGGGCCCGATGACAAACAGCTTCACTCACGGAATCACTCCTGCATGCAGCGTGGTGAAACCCAATTCCTCTCCTGTTAACCTGCCTTACCAGTATTATGCAACAGGGGAGGACATAATAATAGCCCAAACCTAACCAGCCAGGCAAATATCTATATTATATATAGATAACGTTAACAAAGCCTATTTGTCACATACATACAGTAGTTCTTTGTTCTTCCCCATAAACACCCCACCTGGATCAATTTAGCTATCATAAGTTCCTCCCCTTTTCCTTAGCCTTCAATGTCTCCCCTGCCTCTTTCCACAAAAGCACGTCAGAATCATCTCTCTGGCTCTGTGTCAGTCATCCTGGATGATGATAATCCAATGATGCCCACATACGTGGATAGGCGCCATTGTCACAGGAGTCCAGTACTTTTTAAACAACTTTTAACACCCTTACCTAGGCGGAATCAATCACTAGGCAGGACTGGTAGTTGTTCTGACAAGAAAATGCTTGTCAGATTGTTCGAATTGTTTTGATCTCAGTCACGAGTGCAAACATAATAACCCCAACCGTTTGTTTAGGAGTAAATATAATTTATTGGGACTTAGCTGTTGGGAATATTTCAGGGATACTACTCATGGTGCATCAACAAAGGGGAACTCCATCATCGTTAAGATAAACTGCCTGGGTCCATTGTAGCTATTCTGTGATTCAATTTGTACTGCGCGGGCTCCCCTGTATTATACTTTCAGCTTTACCACAGTTGAGAGTCTTGGCATATTTTCTTCTATACAATGTATCAGAGACCTCCCAGTTAATGGAGGGATGCAAAGGGATAACCCCTCCCAGGGGACTCCACACATCTCTGAGAGTTTCTCAGAAAATAATAATCATGCCACCTTGGCACTAGAAACACAATAACTCCATTCTCATTACAGTAGTGGAATAATGAGTTTATTCTGGTAAACCGCATGCTACAATGTAACACAAAACAGGAAAAACAACTAGTTTACTCTGTTCACAACCACAGTCTATCTACAGGCATAGATTGCCTTGCTTTACCCCCCCGCTGGCTGGGTCTTTATTCAATATTAAAACTTGTTTTGCATCTCATAGAACTTTCCTCAGCATGGCTAGGCTTCTGCGGCACCTCACTTGCCTAGGGCTTGCTATTGCGAGCAAAGGACCTTTGAAAAACCCGCCTCTGGCTTCCCGGCCAAACCTAGGAATAGTCTTGTATCTTGCTCAGGCAGTCCCCTTACATAACCTTGGTGTCTTATGTCTAACATGGAACAGGAAGAAACACATATCGATGTCGCCGCCACTCCTAGGTACACAGACCACCAGGAGTGGAATACAGCGAGTAAATAAGTGCGCAAACCCCACCAAAACAACTCACTCGGTGAAAGACATGTCTATTGGTGATACATACATTCCTAATAATTGTGTAAGTAATTATACCAAGTGAAGATATTAGGCACAACCCTACTAGTGGAAGAAAAAAAATACCCATACAGGAACGTTGTGTAGGCGTATGCATGCTCTCAAAGAGAGTGCTCGCAACTCTCACGAACTGAGAATTCTTAATGTGGGCCCTGCATGCATTGTGTTTTGACCATCTATTACAGAGTGCTTTTCCTGGTAATTACAGATCTCCATCCCACTGTTCCTCTGCTGATTGCCCGGTTTGAGCTGACCGTGTTCGGGAACATTCTCTCTGTGTACCCACGTATTGGGACTACAACTCCTGGAGTACACTGGCTATATGCGTATAGCATGGGCTATAGATGCAGACATCTGGCTGGCTTCTCTCTCCAAACTGTGGCTGATCCGGCTTGCAGTTGCTGACAATCACGCCAGAACAGATGACATCTGTTCCAGCAAAAGTCCGGTTACCACCCCGAGGCTACAACCTCCAAGTCTTCCACCCTGCCTTGTTGGTAACATCGCGTGTTGTTACACTTAAATGCGTATGACTAGGTTTAAATGTACGCGAATACTCACCATTTTTACGTAAACACTGTTTTTGATATCCTTCACGCTTTTGGCGTTTTGGCAAGCTTTTTTTTCTTGTCTTTATCACCAGGAGTGGTTGAGATTAAAAAAAAACTTTATTGACTACCGAAAACGATATCTCTTGACAAACAACTAGGACCAATCCTCCTCCACGCGTTTCCGAGCAGACTGCTCTTTTCTCAGAGTGTTTAAACATGGACAGGAACGGTGGCCAATCAAGAGTCCGGGTTTGTAATGCAACACAACACTCACAACTGGGAGGCGTGGCTTGTTGCACCTGTCAGAGAGGTTGCGTACCGATGGGCCAGGTAGCTGTTAAGCGGAAATTTGAAACCTGGCCATGGGGAATCGTGCCTACGAGCGGGCTACTTCCCCTTTGCCAGCCCCATACTTACCTCCCCCCGAGTAGGTCCCCAGTTCCCTGAGAATAACCAAGAGTCTCACCTGCAGGAGCCTTGTCTCTGGACCTGTTTCCACACAACCAGATGGCCCCGACAACCCTCGCTACTTGCCCCTCCTCCTGTGGTCCACCATCTCATACAGGCATCACGGCTAATCGAATATGCTTTTAAAACACATTTTTTTCTTTTTCTATACTGTAACTTGTGGCGAAAACTTGTCCTCACAGTCAAGTTTTAAAACCAGATTCTGAGAATTCTGGCTGGACCATAAATATTATAGGGAAACATAAATGTTATTAAAATGATACATGTACCCACAAATCATGCGATTCACAGGTAAAATTATGGGACATCGGAACTTTTGTCCCCAAAAACATTTTTCAAATACATTTTAACCCTTTTTGCCCCCCAGATCAGCTAGAACTTCCTGCCTCCCGAAGTCCCAGTTTTGTAGCTATATGGTCTAAAAGGTCCACACATTGTCCTTTGCTTATAGGTGCTGATAAGCTGCAGGGGAACCATGGTTTTAGGGGTAGCTAGCCAGGCTTCACCTTTATTATCAGGCTAGCTACTCCACCGTCATACCCATATTGAGCATCTCCACATCATCATCCAGACTGACCTGAACGGAGTGAGAAAACTACTTTCTTCTACTCTTCTGCTGGGGAGACAGAAGACATGGACGGGAGAAGATAACAGAAGGAGACTTGTTTACTGCTTTAGGCTTTAGTCTTAGTTTAGTTGGAAATTAACACTGCAAGGGTCATTTGACAACCCCTACGACAATTTGCAAACAACTCCCAAAGTTCGCAACCCATGTGTTGCGCAACACTGCTCTGTCCTCAATGGGGCTGGACAGTGTTAAATGTCCTCCTGCAGATCCTTGGATATCATAGATGTGACAATATGGTCCTACAGTATTCCCCCCTAATGGTGTAGAGACCCCTATTCACGAATCTTACTTCATCTGGGAGTTGGTAGACTGGAGACTGCTTCTTACCTCCAAGCTCTGGAGACTGCACACAGAGAAAGAGACGGAGACAGTTGTGCAGCTCCTAACACAGGTTATTATCAGTTTATCTTCCTCTCCTGATGGTCATTAAAGTGAAAGCATTAATGGCTGTGGAGGTCCCCGTTCAGAAGCAGGGACCTCTGCAGTTTAATCCTTCCTGGCACAAACTTACTTTTTTTGTGCTGCGGATTTCCGTATGTTGTCCAAGGACCCAAAACGTGTCTTCTACATCTGTATGAGTAATTCTAATGTCTGTAGAAATTATCAATAACGTTAATTTCAGTGGTTAACTCTAGATATTGTTTTACAAATATTCTTCTTTAATGCATAGGCGATTAGCATTAAACGTAATGTAAAC
Source organism: Ascaphus truei (assembly GCA_036426205.1). Taxonomy (NCBI): domain Eukaryota; kingdom Metazoa; phylum Chordata; class Amphibia; order Anura; family Ascaphidae; genus Ascaphus; species Ascaphus truei. The sequence continues at coordinate 18,444 of WSYH01005127.1, read as the reverse complement.
TTTGGTTAATACTTACTAGGCGAATGGAGCTTGTGCATCTGGGTCATAGGTGGCTGTTCAGAAGAATACAGTAGTCCCACGCTATCCAACGTACACTTTACAGTGATGGCATAATCCAATGTTTTACAATGCAACCCAGTGTTATTTTTTCGATGCCAGAATTCCGTTATCAACGCTACCCTGCGCCACTGGATTAACATGGACTCACTTTATCAACCGTTTTTTCATTCACTATCTACGCTACTTCCAGAACGGTTTCGTTATAACGAGGACTGCCTGTATGATCATACTTGTATTATTATTATTAGACGTATTTTGTAACGTGCCAACCATGTTTCCACAGCATGGTACAATGATGTTACAAAGATGTAATTACATACACAGAGTTTACAGATGCAGCAGCCATTATTCGAAATTTCACTGACCGGTTTTGGTGTTCTCTGCTGTATTCACGTGTATTGACGTTGCATTCACTCCGCCATCACACCAGACCCCTGTGTTTTACTGCGGCGATTTGTTTATGAAATTGAATGTTTGGATTTCTTTGGGTGCAATCTTTGCGTATCCGCCATGCTGGCATAAATTAATGATTGTAATGGTTTTGTATAGTACTGTTTACTGTGTCAATTTGCAGGTGTTTAAAAACCAGATAAAAAACGCAGTTTATCATACCACAGTGTCAATTGTGAATTGACCTTGGTCCTTGAAGACGTTAGAAAATTGTAGGCTTTCATAATCAACAAACCCTAAGACACAATGTTGTGATCTTGTTTCTACTCTTTTCCCTGCACTATTGCTGACTGGACAGAAGTCCAGTATGAAAGACGAGCAAGCCCTAGCAAAGTTTGTAGTAATTGAATAAATAAATAATAAAATATATAATAAAAGCTATACCTTTTTATTTTTGGAGTTTCTTAGCATAATTACTAAACTCAAGCGACAGTAATATACTTGCAAATGCAACGTCAAACAGTGATATTACTGTACAATGAAAAAGTCATTAATATGAAAACATAGTGTAGCATCATCTGTATAAGGTTTCATATAAGCTCACAATTATCGTCCTCGAATCAGTACAAGTACACTGTCCACTTGACAGGTTGTGCCTCACGTGATTGTGAAATCAGAGGCAAAAGGTGGCACAACTTTAAGTAAAAGCGATATGAAGAGTGGCCAGCGAATTTCTCCTTATCGTTTGCAGCTTGATGTCAAAGTTTATTTTCTGGGGGAAAAAATGATGCTACATTTCCGGTATGCCACATGCTGCATGAGTACAAGCATTGATACTGTAATGGGCAAGCATACTTTACACTACTATAGTGTAACTGGGAATTAAAAAGCGCAGTTAAGCAATATCCTAATTTGTTTTTTAAATAATAAGTCTGTACGTGAGAACAAACTTCTGAGCCCCACCCTGTCCTAGCTGTCCACCAATTGTATCTATGTAGTAACTGCTCAGTCAATCATTTGCAGGCCTACATTTTCAATAAATCCTGGCAAGAATTGAATAAATAACGTAACCCTGAGCAACGCTTGGTACAGGAGACGACCGACTGCAGCTTATTGTAACTAATCAACTTTCTGTGTGCCAATAGTTGCAATTGATGGCACATATTGTTTTTTTTTTTTTTTTTTTTTTTTAATAATATGTTTGTTTAAGCACGCAGGCATGAACGCACTTTCAAATGAAATACTGTACTTTCTCGTGCAATACAGTATATATAGTACATTATATTTACCTCTTATAAACTTTGCCAAACGTTGGAGAATGAGCCAATGTCACTCATGTAGTCTGCATATAGTTACATTTGACAGCTGCCTGCTACACCTGTAGTTGAAACAGGTGCGAAGCGGTAATTTTTTGGTAAGCATGCTGGTACAGATACGTGTAATCTGATTAAAATCAGGCCTAGGCTGGAAATTTTTTGCAGGATTTCCCGACAGCTAGCAAGATTCCATTACCAGGTTTTTCACTGAACTGTCACCGTTATTGTAATCTGGTGCTGGTGCCGGATGCTGGCACTGTTTTGCTGGTGCTGGCACATTTGCTGGATTGGGATTGACGAAGTTTTAATATTGATTAAACCCGACCTTTCTCCTTTTGAAGTTGCCATTAGCAACATACTCTCAAATCTTGGACGCACCCAAAAAAAAAAAAACCCAATACCTCTTCTATTTCCATGAGTAAGGCAATAGGCGATACAACAATGATCGGTAGCTAATGTTTTGGCCTTATCAACCTTCCACCACATGGACGTCAGGTGGAAATTAGTAAAAATCATAGTCCGAAATCAATCTTCATATATTTCTGATACAGTTGGTCATCTATCGGTGCAGCATTATTTGCAGACGGAAAATGCATAACTAACAGTCAGGTTCTTTTTTAATACGTGTACGGTGTACACATGTTTCTGTGAAGTGGATTCAAGGACGCACACCATAGACAAAGACAGAACTAATTTAGTTTCAAAAGGTCCAATCGAGTCATTATCCCTTAACTCCCCCGGCCATAGGGAGATTCCTTTAAAAATGCCATGCTTACAATCACTTGCTTTTAATGTTTTTAATGCTTTTTAATGGAGAGAGTGTTGTGTGTTGCTTACCTACCCTGATATGATTTAGCCTGTCCCATTAGAGGGCTTTTTATCAGGCACCTCCCACAGTTACAATATTGCTATTTCTGTATGCAACCAGCATACTACTAATCAGCTACCTAATTAGGTAGGCATATTGGTCTTGGGTAAGACCATCCCTGATTTACTGTCATCAGACCTCTCAGTCTTTTTTGCATTAAGATCTTTACAATACCCACAATTACCCGTGACAGTGTTATGAGGATCCTTCTTTACAATACAGCCCCGCAACAGTCTCCATTTCTACATTGATTCCACATTCCCCACCACTGAGGATTTCATCATTCATGTATATATTAGTTCACAGTGTGTGTAAATGTGTGTATATATATAATATATATATATATATATATATATATTATCTATATACTACATTATATATATATATATAGATATATATATATATTTATATATGTGGCTTGGGGCGGTAGGACATCCTGTCCTATAGAAAGAATAATCTTATTAACATTTGCCTCAATAAATCATTTGCTCGTCTCTAACATGTGACTATTATTTATAACGTTTGTTTATTTATACCAAACCTCCTCTCCAAAATAAATGTAGAATATTGTTTAATAAGCATTTTTTAAGGTTTATTATTCATTTTTGGGAAAACATTTACACATTATATAAAAACGCATTAATAATGTTAATGGATTTTGTAAGTGGAATACAGAACATTTTTCTAAGAAAATAGTTTATTCAGGTACCCAAGTAAGTCTTGCGCTACTGTACAGACTCTAGTATTCGCTTGGCATACTAGATAGGCTGGCAAGAAGTCCTGCTGTTTTCCACTTATCTTTTCTTCATCATTGTCATCCTGCCAGTCCATTACAGAATGCAAATCACTTCATCTCTCATCACTCTAGCCTTCAACTGAATTTTCTCCCTCTGTAGGGTCACTGTTCTAGAAGGCCAATTCAACGTCTTCTCCAGTATCTTTTCTTATGTGCTTTGCCATCTTTTTTATTTCATTACTTTAATTGTCCTATGCAAGCAGCCATATTACATTTTCCTTGATATAATTGAATATTTTTCTTTTCCTGCTATAACCGATGATTCTATAGCACTTAGGAGAATGTAGTCATTAGATCAAATAGATTCTGTTAATATTTAAGCCATCCTTTAATTAAACGAAATAGGGATAACCAATAGAAGATTTGCAAGACAGACATTTTTTGGTTCTAATCACACAAATCATGTCTTAATTTTAGTTTGAAAGGAAAAAAAATGAGAGGCACTTCATATAACCAATCCTTACATTGGAGTAATTAACTAATTATCGAATCGTACCGTATGTAACCTTTTATGGCAACAGGGTGATGTAGTAGGCATCAATGTTATATACAATTCTTTAACCACTGCATAACAAAACTTCAGTATTTTTTTCTCAATTAGAAGTTCAAATATCTTTTAACAGTTAATTTAATGTCATGTTTGCGTGTTTTGTTGCTCATTTTTCTACGCACAGTGATCAGGTTTCATGGCACTTTCCAGTGTCAGCATCAACACACCTGTGTTGTTTTCCCTCAGTTATTTATCATTTCCATCCTTAAAATAACTTTCCTTGCCGTTAGCTTCACATGACTGCTTATATTGCTCTTTTCTTACTAAAATAGTTTGTTCCCCCTTTAAGTAACTTGTGCACTTCAATAAAGAACCTTTAGCATTTTAGCGTTCAAATAAAGATTTTTGATTGATTTCCACCCCGCCTAGATACTGTATATTAAGGGGAACTATTCACATATATTTACGTTAGATTTTAATTATATCACTGGCATTTCAGAAGATCTTTATTTGCCTCTAATACTGTATTAATCATCAGAATTTTCTTACATAATAATATCCAGTGATGCCTAGATCTGTATTCTATCTTAGCTCATGCACTCATTTTCTGTTTAAGTACAGTACATTGTATCCCTCTCCAGTCAGGCATTTTTATTCTGGCAACATCATACAATATCAAGAAAAAACATTAAAACATATTAACTATATATGTTTTCATGGAAAATCATTAGGAATAAACAGTTTTGGTTTTTTTGTTCAATAAGCTTAAAATTAAACCAGTGATTTAATTTCAATCCGGGGACAAAACAAGCCCTTAAATTATAAATCTTTGAATACAAATACGCGCTTTGATAGTTAGAAAATTATACTTGTAATACATTTTTGGCTCCGTGTAGATACTTCACTTATTAGTATTGGTACACGAAAACCATGAATATAAAAAGGAAAAATAAACAGTTGATGTGTTGTGCCATCCCAGCACATTTGCGTCCATTCTCTAACTATCCCCCTGTTTGAGTCTCTGCAACCAGGTGGTGCCTGTAAAGTACCAAACTGGCCAGTCTCACAGATGGCGAAGATTCCTGAAATCTGGTATATTAGGATATTGGCAAATCATTTAGGGTCTCTACATCCTGGTTTCTGGTAAAGTCAGTTAGGTCTGTGTCATCATATATGTATGTGTTTATGTGAATCATTCTCTCTGCTTGTGGGTGTTATGATGTATGTATTTGAATATACTTGTATGAGAGTAATGTATTGATGATAAGATGGGCTCATTTTCTGGCGGATTTAAATCCGCGCGGATCGACTGTTCCTTTGTCCATGGATTTCAGTAGATCTCTCAAAAAGGTTGATTAGCGTTTTGTGGATTTTTTTAAGTATTAATGCCAATCCAGTCCGGTATTCCCTAATCCGTTGATGGATTGCAAATCCATCCGCAAATTCAGTAATACGTTGACAGATTTATAATGTGCCCCACGGAGTTTCTGAATCAGAGGATTTGATTCTACAAATGGATTGTATTCAATAGGGTTTTTTTGTGTTTTATACATGTGTTTTCCATCCCTAGCAAAAATATCTATTGGGTCAGTGAACAGGTCGTGCTGGCCCACCAGCTGGGGGCTTTAATTATCCCCTTTGGCTCCATCCCTGGGGTTTGGGGTGGGCTGGAGAAGGTGCAGTCCTGCCCCCCTTTGATCATCAATCCCGCAAGGCTGGATTCCGCGATCCGTGGATTCAATAATCCGTTGACAGGTTTTTTCGAATCTGCCACGAGTTGCTGAATCCGCGGATTTTTATTTCTACAACTTTGTCCGGATTGTAATCCAAATGGTGGTTTTTGATGTAATCTGTGCGGATTAAAAAACCGACCAATCCGTTTGCAGATTCACATGGCAAACGAATTTTGGGGGAAAATTCGAGAAAATCCCTGAGTTTCTCTCTATCTATGAGTACCTGTATTTCATGCAATATTATGCATTATGAGCCTGGTGATAATTGCGTATGAATACATAATCTATTTATAATTGTTGCCTGTTTGTCTCAATTAAGTACTAACATAATGTCATCAAGTTATATGGTTTTGTTTGATGAACCTCCAGTCACCTTTGTCCAAGTTATACAGATTTTGTATGATACTTTAACTTATTAAGTATTGGTATCCCCCCGCAAACATGAGTATCTAAAGGAAAAACACATTGTTGAAGCCTATGTGGTGTCACCCCCAGCACAGTGGCCTTTCAAGCTCAGACTAGCCCCATATTTTCTTGGAACCTACCTATTGTCAAGTTTTAGATGTCCTTATACAACTTTCCCGTTTTTAGGAATGTAAAGGACAATCATGAAAGCCAAGAAACATTATGGTATGCAGGGGATAAGCTTTGGCATTCCATCAATATTTAAAACAATGTTATGTGTCGATTGTTAACAAACAACATCTATCGATATTTAAGAGACCATACAGACCTGTGTAAACAATTTTTTCAAGAATTTCACAAAACACTGTTTGTTGAATACAAATCTATTAGTAAAGCAATCAATGTCGTGACAAAAAAAATTCAAAAGAGATGTGAAATCGACCCTTTATTTTCATCTAAAACAAATGCCTCTATAGTATCATATGAAAAGCTGTATGTATCTGTGAATTGCTTCCCCGAACTCAGGGAGAAATGTATGTTTTCCTCATGATTAGACGCATCAACATATAATATGCAATCTTTATGTCATTTGAAATATATCAATCTGTAATCATCATAGGTGAAACAAGCAACTGCAATATCATTAAACTACAACCGCTTCAATAAAGTGGATAGAGATTAATTCCTCTAATTTGCTCTGTGTTGCATCAGCAATTATGTTTTTCATAGAAGCAGTCATCATTCAGCCGAAGTTTATGATTGTGGCGTGTGAAATATTTACATTCTCGGTAATGATACAGTACATTTGAGGCAAAGTATACTCATGTATACTCATTGCCATACAATCTCTGCAGCAATAACAGCTGCTATGTAACGGATAAAAGCTCACATTATCAGCTAATCCTGTAATTTTTGCTTTCCCATGCTTGCATTAAGTGTCAGGAAATAATTTATTGAAATTATTTAACAATTCTGCCACAAATTCAGAGACCAACGTAGGATTTCCTTTAAAAAGTAGTTGTTCATGAAATTATATGTTTCATAGCAATTACAATAAAGAGAGTAAGCACTAATATGGTATTTTACAGTTATTGGAACAATGTTTACTAAGCTGTCTTATGTGTGCTGCACAACTCTGTCAATTGTTTCCAGTAGTTGGTATTACATTAAGGTCTATTTACACCTAATATAATTGGCAAATTGGTAATCTGGAAAAGAGAGAAACGTGGTGGCTGCCAGTTGTTTTTTGAATCCTCATATGGTCTTTTGAATTATGGTAGGGTACTGTTGCAGCTAAGGCTCAATTGTAATGTATTCTTATGCGTGGTACAGTTTGTTACTTTCCTGTTCTGGCATAGTACTAATGGGATACTATACTGTATAGGAATACTGTGTAGTATTTCCATACGCTTTCAAGAGAAGCACAGAAGAAATGGAGCACAGCCAACTTCACAAGAAAAGTCAGGATCTGGGGCAACTCAACTATATTTAATTAAGCACTTTCAATGCTAAAAACTAAGACACTAGAACAGTCTTTTTACGTTGATGTAGTTAATTAAAGTAAAGCACAGAAACCTAGAGGCAGTACATTATCAATACATGAATAATACTTTGATAAATAGGGATTATATTGTACAGTATCAGCAATACTGTAACAAAGTACATTATAATAAGCTCCCTAAATTACAATCTTCACCAATGTTTCCCCCTGGCTGTTTTTTCTTGAAGAAGTTCCACCAGTAATATACGTTACAAATACATGCCTTATTTACAGGAAACTGTGTTATTTTGTAGTTACAACAAACTGCTGTGCGTGCAGGCTCTAATGCCTTTCCATGGACCCCTATGCCATTCCGTTGAATTATTGCACAGTGCATACAGATGTAGCAAGACATAAGGAGGGCCTATTCTAGTGCTTAGCTTCGATGACTTTCCTGCTATCATGGCACGATGTGTCATGTCCCGCTGAATGGTTTTATTCATAGGTTTGATTGTATTCAGAAAGAATCTGAAACCATCTCACAACTGTGAGCAGGAAAATGCCAATACCATCTCCCGGCGTAGCCAACAAAGTGATTTTCAAGATTTTCTCTAAGTTCTCCCCCTGCGACCTTCTCTATCTGATCTGCACATGGAGAAGCCCCCTCCCTGCATTGCCTCACCGGTGATCACATGGGTTTTTATTTATATTTGAATGCTAGGTGTGGAGCAGGGGTCTCTTCTGGCTGAACCACATTAATTTCAGTCTGGGGACCACCTGCTTCCTGAGATACAGGCCCCTGTATGGGTTTGGGGGGCCAGTATCTCCTGATGCATTTAAATGTGTCCCGGCCACATATGGGAGATTTAACATTCATTGGGATAGTCGGCACCCTATAACGTCTCAGTAACTCGGAAAGCAGGGACTCACCGAGGCTTGGAAATCAATGTGTTCAGCTAAAGAAGACCCCCTGGTCCTGGCACACCTAGTATTCAATTTAAGTAAAAACGCTTATTACCTTAGCGCTAGCTGCTAAGGCAATGAAGGGGTTCACCAGAGTCACCCTTTTTTGGGGGGGAAGATGGGGTGGATCAAGGGTGTAGTTTCCCCAGGGTGGGTAGTTAGGCCTGCCGGGAAGGTATCGGGAAGGAGTAACCCCATTCCACGATCATAGCGGTGGGAACCCGCTATGGTAATGAGTGGTTAGCCCCTCTTGATGCCTCCCGAGAGGCATAACTTCGCCAACCTTGAGGCAACTACTCCCTTCACCCAAACCTCTACCCCAACAAACATTAAAAAACAGAACACCCCTACTACCCACCTCCTCTACCCCCACAAACAACCCCCAAACACATACAGTACAGTGATGGGCACAATTACTATTATCCATATCAGGATAATAGCTAATTTTGCCCATTCAAAATAAAACATTATCCAGTCCAGCATAAGTAAATAAAACTTATACTTACCCCTGCTAGGATGAAGGCCTTCCTTTCTTCTTCCCCATACTTCATACCTCTTTGGAAGGGGAACACCATCAAAAAAATATTTTTATTCTAAGTCCTGCTCTCAATCCCATCCCACCCCTCAGCTTGCGATATGAGATCTGTGAGTAAACTCGCGATTCTAGAGCCTGATGAGATTCTCGAAGCTACCTAGAAATAGCGTTAGTTTTCCTCGAAATTGTGCTATTTTGAATTTTGGCAGCTCCCACCCACTCGGTCAACGTTGGTCGGATGCCCGAGAACGCATCAAAAATAATTCCCCGTACATTGGCCAACCATCTAAGCTTTTCTCAAAAGCAACTTGTAAAATTGTGCGAGAACTGCCCAAAATCCTCGATGAGTTGGTTCCTGAAGCTACTAGAATAGGCCCCCTAAGTGTCTTCAGTGCAGCTGCCAATCACATCACATGCGTTGTGAACACAATAAATTCTGTGGCAGGTCCATTCCGGGTATGGACCCCCAGCCCAAGCTTTATCACACAGACCTTGTCTCAAGCACTAGAGAATAGGTGCATTTTTTGTTGTTGCTAAATTTGGACGTGGATTGGCTGAATCCTTTAGCCTGGGGATTTCAATCCGAGTTATGAATCAATAATGCAAACCATAATCCGTAATCAGCGTAATCCACGATCCATGAGGAGTGGACGATTTAAGAAGGAGAAATACATAGAATTGCAGCATCAAAATAAGCAATTGATTGTCAGGTTTAGCTTGGGTTGATTAGGCGGTTTGCGTAGTAGTATTTTATATCTTAAAAAAGGAAATGCATTATTTACTTAAAAGTTTTTGCAGACCATTAACACCTAGGCTTTGCCATTACCTGTGATTGACGAGTTGAACTTGTGTGCTCTGGCCCTCATGACTACAAGTTTTCTGTTTGTTGTACACAGTAAATTACTAATTTGGATCTATAGCACAGCCATTTGTGATTGATATGACTGTGATAACTAATCTCAACAATAATAAATATAATCTTCCCGAATATTCCTGTGGCGCTGTTTATTTTTGAGAAATGACAGTATGAGAATAATGCTATCATTCTCCTCTCTGAGATGAGCCTGTAAAGGTTATATAATTACACTAATAAAAAACACTCTATGTTTTTAAAAAAAAAAAAAGTGGTACAGTATTTACGTAATAAAAGTTGGACTAGCTGGAACCATTAAAAGAACCAGTCAGGCATTATTTCCCATTGTGATTGACTGATTTTGAGTTTTGTGGTCTGGCCTCATGGCTATAGGTTTGTTGTACACAGTCTATTAATAACTGGACAGTATGCAGGAGCAGTTATTAGTGATTGATATTACTGTAAATAAATAATCTCAAGAATAATTACTAATGTTCCATAACAGTTTGTACTGCTTATTATTTATTTCTTAATAAAAGTGTAAACTAAACTGATCCCATTCCTTTGGTCTATATTAATTTTTCTCTCTGTAATACACCTATTGTGATGCCCAGTACATAGCGACAGCATGACAAATAACCGCGGCTGTCATTCTGGTCCTATATCTTATAGCAATACTGTAATATTATATATAATATATATATATATATATATATAATTATATAGTATTAGTGAAGTAATAATTTCATAACATGGTAGAAATACCAGTTATAGTCTTTTGAATAAATATTTACAAATGTAGACGTAGAAGCAGGGGAAGAAGAGGTGGATATAGTTTTTGGTGGCGTCGTTTGTGCGTGGTGGCAACTGATAATGAATCTTGATAAATTTAAATCAGTAAATGTAGTGCTGTTAGTTGTTTCCGGCTATTACTTGTGCTTGAAGTCCCATTTACAGTAACTATAATGTAAGGACAATAATGACACTGTCAAAGAATCACATTAACCATCTCCTTTCAGAGCACCCAGTTTCCCTTGCCTCCCTCTGTCGTGTATACTAATTAACGTCCAATCACCTGCTATCCTCTCTGTGTGAAACAGAGTAGCTTTGCAAAGTTTCCCCTAGTATTATTAATTGGGAAGGTTCTACTGAATCCCCATGGGCAAGATACTGGTGATTCCTCTGCCTCTTGGGCACAGGTATCTTTGTTGGCAAACAGGCTGAGGTAAAAGCTAACTTTTTGTGATGCCACTTCCCAACAGGTCTGTGTCCCTGTAGCACGTGGGTCTCATAGCCACAACTATCATTTCTGTATGAGAGTGTTTTGTGCTTATACCATTTGGATATTGCATAGAGGGCACTGGCGGGAGAAAAATGTTTTTTTCCTCCATAGGTCGTGGCTCGCTTTTGCTGTTTACCCCTAATCGAAAGACCCATGTGCTCACCATTTGGGTTTAATACTGAAAAAAGTTCCTTTTCCCTTCCTGGTGTTTCATTCTCTGCTCCAATTGGGGTGGTTGGACTGATCATGGCAGGTCTTTTGGCCACAAGTGTAACAGTGTCTTGTATAAGTTGCATCACAAGTTTTCACATTGACATTGCTAAACGATCTTATCAAGGGACCAGTTACACCAGCTGCTCTCCACAGAATCCAAAGGGAGCAGGAGTCAACCCAAAAATGAAAAATAATAATATAATGTGTACTTTTTGATAAAAAATGATATATGAGTGTGAATCTGCTCTTAGTTTGTTCTACTTAACAGACGTGGTGTAACTAAAGCTTATCTCCAGTCTTGTGGCTGTGGTATTTCTTTGCATGAAGATGTGTGCTGGTATACCTCAGAAAAAAGAATGGGAACTAACATAGTGCAGATCAAAATAACAATTTATAAGTAAAAACATTTCGACAAAATTAACTACATTCTGTACATGTGTAAGAGGCTATAAATAAGTGAGGGACTCTGTGCTGGTTTTGTCGTTTGTTCCTGTATGTCCCAAAGTCATGTTTGATAGGACTTTAAGGAGTATGTATAGGCCACTGGTATGCAGCTGGCTCTCAACCCCCCATCTCCCCTCGTGCATTCTCCCGTCATCTGATCACTTCTGTTCGACTCACACACAAATCGGTGATTCTGATGTGAGTCACTTCCTTTTTCACGATGGGGGAATCAACAGCAAGTGATGATCTGATATAGTGGACTGGAGCTTTGTACTTTTTTGGGGGATTGCACTAGTTTCCGACTTGGGCTGAGCTGGGTCAGGAGTTGGGTTTCAGCAGTGTCTGGGCTGGTATGCACTGGGTCCGAGGGAATATGTGTTCCTTCCAATAGTTTTAGGGTTGCACGTGCCGTAATTGAAAGAATCATATGCATTCCATCAGTTGATATATACCACAACATGCACACAAATTCATGGAACACATATGAATTTCTATAACAGTATATATAGAACACTGCAGAGATGTTCCGACAAAGCAGCACAGTGGGGGTTTAATTAATGATCACATGGGAAACCCTATGGTACTTGAATTGGGAGTTTTCCTTCGAAAGTTATACTAATCCCTGTAAATTGTGGGTAATGATAACTTTGCTTTTTCTCTAAAAAACAACATCATCCTAGCCTTATCTCAATTGTGCGAAAATAATTTGTTTGTTTTTTTTGCTCCACCAGCAAACATGATATAATCCCCCACAAAACCCTAACATACATATAGGGGCCTATTCTAGTAGCCTTATGTTATCATAGCCAAATCTTAACGTTTTAGCAGGACCCTACCAATTGGTCTAACATGTGTGGTTACACAGTGTTCGAAGAGTTATTGCAAGTCAGAACACCGTTTCAGTAAAGAAAATTCCATTCTGCCTCAGATTGCAGTGTTTTATCTCTGTCCCTTTTCTAAATTCTGTCCACTGCGTCTGCCCTGCATGCTATAAGATCTGCATAGAGCGCTGCACAGACAGAGCTGCATCTCCTGCCCAGCTCTACAGTCATCACACTGTTTTTATTTGTTTTTATAACACAGTATTGAGCATGTTTCCTAATCTGACAACTTTCATTTTAAGGCCTTGGTGACCCCCTGCTTCCCTAGTTACAGGCCCCGAATGGGGTGCCGTAACTCCTGTATTGTGTTAAATCTCCAATCACTGACTGGACATTTACACACAGAGGGGATACTGGTATCCCAATCCTGTAACTCTTGAAGAAGGGGCCCTTAGGCTTAAATTAAGCGTTTACAGCTCTGGAGACTCTCTTGCTCAATACTGTTATTAAAAGTTTAAATCAGCTTATTGCCAAAGCAGCTAGACCCTGAGGCAATTATGGTGTTAAACTAGAGTCCTGTTTGTTGGGTAAATAAAGGGGTGGGTGAAGAGGGTATTTCCACAGGTGGGTGGTTAGGCCTACCGGAAGTTGCTTGAGCAGTAACCCCTTCGTTACCTTGGTGGTACAATATGAAGGTGTTAAACCTCCCTCTACCAACCCAGAGAGGCCTACCCACCCACCCGGGCACTACCGCCCTTCACCCCACACCCTCTACCCAATAAACACATTCAAAACAATAAACAACAATAGTAGCCATCCAACAACCAATTGATTGCCAGTGTGGTTCCTATGCCTCACCTGTGGAAACAAGATAACCCCATAGCAACAAATGCACCCATCCTACCCCCCACTCAACCCCCCAACAACCCCCCCCCCCACCCCCCCCCCCCCCCAACACTACAGTACAGTAATGGGCAAAACTTTATTATCCAAATCTGGTAATTAGAGCAATTTGTTTATTAAAACCCGAAAAAAAATACCAGCCACCTCTAGTAAATTAAAGTGCCCTTACCCCTGCCCGAGAAGGCCGCCTTCATCCTCCTCTACATCTCCGCATCTTCTGTGTCGCACATAAGATAACAAAACAATTATGTGGTACTATTTGGGTTTTCTGTATGTTTATTAACTATGTGCAGCTGGTCTCAGCTGTCTTTTTGGATGGGAGTGGCCCTCCCCCCCACGTTTGTAAATCTTGACCCTCCCCCTTTCGAATTTGGCAGGTCCAGTTTAATTTTGCCAGGTTCGACATATCCAATGCCAGATAATTGTTCGCTTTAAATTATAACAGGTAAATAAGATTTTAAACTCAGGGACCTGCTAACGCTCAGGCCCTTGAAAGTGCATCAGGCTTAGATGCTTTGGCCACAGGGGTAAACTAAATACCCTTTATCAATGAAATATATAGGTATTGCACTGTGTATTTTTGGCACATTAGATGTAGCTTTTGGCATCTTGTTTGTTTTTTGTTGTATACATTCGCCACTCCCATTAGCCCTTTCCTTAAACACTTATCTATCTTATTGTAATGTGTTGTGGTTTCGCAGAACTTGTTGTGTCTCTTCTATGTTTGTTAAACTATAGTACCTGGTTGTTGGGGGTATAGGGGTGGCGTGAAGAGGTATTTGCCAGTGGTGTTTACCTATGCCTCAAGGTGGAAAATCTTACCCCAATATCAACAAATGGGGCACCCAAAGCTACCCACCACTCAACCACCGCAACCCCCCCCCCCCCCAACACATCATGAGAAAATACTTGTAGCGTTTTAAACATTTACAAAAAATGTTTTAAAGACATTTCTAAGGGGGGAAGCATTTCCAAAGTGGACAAGACACGCCCCCTTCCCCTTCTGATAGGCTTCTGTCTCGTGACCCCGCGCTCTCGCGAGCATGACGTAATAAGTTTTATCTAATAACTGCTAAGTCGATCATATTCTCCCCCTCTTCTGTATAAACAATATGTCTTCACTTATTTTTTACCAAGGTCAAAATTTTTAATGCTGCTATAACCTGAAAGTTAGCTACCAACCACGGCATCAAGAGAAATATTGAATGTCATAGCCTAGTTCCAGCTTTTCTATTGTCCTAATTCAGAAATCCTGACAATCCCCCCCCCCCCCACACCCCCTAATTCAATCTAAATTGCCAGTGTGGTAGACCATCCAGAGGCCACTGTAGACAATGTGCTGAAACTGACCGAGGGCACTGACCTCAATACTCCTGCAACTATGTAGACCCCCAGATTTCCAAGCTGGTGATGGACTATACAACCTGATGCCCTATTGGCATGAGATACTTGTTTTGGCAGAAACTGTCCCTGAATTTGGATATTTTATACTGCACTCTGTTGGTGTTGCTAGAGGATGCCCCGACTCCCTGTCTCTCCTGGCTTTTCGAGTTGGTGATTATGCAGCCAGTGGAGGGCATAGGGTGCTTGTACTTCACCACATCTAATGGTGATAGACCGCAAAAGATAAAAAAAGGATTACGAGAGAAAGATGTGCATAGACGATAGGTAAGAGCAGCAAGATGGTCCGATCGACGAAGGAAAGAGAGGGTGATAGAGACAGAAGAAGATAGCTCACAGGTAGGATAGATTGTACCTAGCCGAGGAAGAAGACTGTGAGTGGAAGTCAGGCATGGTTTACGAGGCACAAGTGAAGATACATGGAAGAGAGGGTTAGGTCGAAAAGGAAAAGAGGGGGATAATTGATGTACACGAACCATAAAGAGCTAGGTGGAAATCGAGAAAGTAAGTTCGATTTGTAGGGAAAGAGAGAGCAAAGAGAGAGAGGAATGCAGATTGGTTGTTTGTGTGTTGAAGAATGAATAATTGTTCATTCATGTTTTGATGTTGGTGTCTATTGTGGCTGTACTTCCTTCTGAATTCTTTCAACCTCCGATTCATTCTTCTCCATGTAAGTATGACATGTAATGAAAGTAGACATGGCATTTTGTGAATTGAACTCTTACTTTTGACCAATATTGGCATGCATGAATGTTTGTACTCTTTTGTCAAATATGTGAAAGTATTACTTGTTACTTTGGAAGAACATAGTGTCTACTGTATGCCTACAACTCATGACCTACAATGTTTAATGTATGTAGAATAACTAATTTAGATTTTGTACAATGTCTAAATATGATTAAAATGCCAAATGGTGTACAGATGTAACTTTTGCTCTACCCAAATCTTTATAATGTTTGGTGGGTGTTACCTATGAGGTAATCAAGATAGTGTAGAAAGTTCATCAAAGAAATACACAGGAAAAGCATCATAACTATTGTGCAATAGCACCAGATAGGTAATGTTTTTGATTTGAGATAATTAGAGTAAGTAAATGGTAGTTTTTTAATTATTCAGTGTACAAAAGGTACTATAAAATAAGTAGGTTTTAAACCTACCATTTACTTTACAACACATGGATTAGTATATAGTGTAAATATAAATTTAGGACCACAAATTAAAACGTTTCTCCACTGAAGGGCGTCTGTTCTAACTGCTGGTCTAATTAATAAGCAGGACCATTGCATATGTCAGTTGTAGTCACCACGAAGCCTATTAAACTACCTGCAAAATTAACTGTAATTGAAAACCGTGAGCAAAATTAATCGCTTATTGACTAGTGAGACGAAAAGAGGTTAGGTGCACATCACTGGATCCCCCCCTTTTCAAAATATAACTACCCTCTGGTCCACAGAATCATTTTCCCCATAAGAGGCGACCTACAGTATATTCCAGACACCCTTCAAAACAAGAAGACTGGCACTCCAGAGGTCTTCATAACAAAAAATAAATTTTAATCCACTACAGCTCGACATTCGTCAAATACCTTGACCTTTGTCGAGATAAATTTGTGTACATATAACTTATTTGGTACTAAGTTAACTCTGCTTTCATGATACAGGTGAAAGGGCATCACAACACCATTCCTTTTGTTTCTAAGAGTATGTGTCCCTGTCTTTTGAAACTAGTGTAACACTCCTTTAGAAAGGCACAAAATAAACATAATGGTAAGATGGCTGTTAGCCCTTAATCGCCTTGCTTGAATAATACCAAAATATTATCTTTTAAATAGCAAGCAGGAAACCACACCCCTAGTAGATACCTACAGAAGAGGCCCTGTGAGCACTGACTCTTTGCCAGCGCTGGCCACAGAGTGACCCTCCGACGAAGCGCTCTCTGCTAGACCCTCTTTTATCAAGCAGTTTCCTCCAAGTAAGTTAATATAAGGTGAATTTAGCGGTTGAGTTAGAGATTAAGGTTAGGAGTTTATTTATGGTAAGTAGTTTTGGTAGTATCACTATCCCCTAGATGTACGGAAAGAGAATTCAGAGATGAATCGCAGGTTCAGAAAAAATATACGTGGCTTTGTATCATATATAATACCAAAGGTCCCCCAGAACTTTGATTATCGTATCATGTGTGGCTTGTATGACTCGGATAGACGTATTGCACGCACTCTGACACACTATTAAATTGTGGGGTACTTATCTGCCGGTGCAAACGTTTTCTTGGTAGCTCCGACTGTCCCAAAGCATCCCATAAAGTGACGAAACAGCCTCTTGTCTTAATCCGCACAATGGAGTTAATGTGCCATGAAAACACCATTAACACATTAACACTTAAACCTCATTGTTGCTGATTACACCGAGTGCCTGTTTCTTCACTTTCTGCTTGTATACTCGAAACCACGTTTGTATACCTCAATCAGGTGTGCACCAAACAGTTATACGATATTGATTGAAAGGGCCATGGTTTGGTTACCTGCAGAAGAGGGAGGTATGGAGGAATCCAAATAGATACTTCAATAAATGTGACCCATTAAAGAAAAACCTTGTTTATGATTAGTTCCTCCATGAACATCAGAGGTTAAAGAGAATGTTTTGCGATGCCAATTGACTGGAGCAGAAGCAACAATTTGGCTCTGGGATAGAGAAACTGAACAGCAATAAATGTGACACTGCCCTGGCTCCATATAACTGTGCTACTGACCTTAAGACTGATTCTTAATTCTAAGTAAGGGAGGATAGCGGGAGAGTTGGGAAGGGTATTGTTCCCTATACCAATTAACTTTGAGCAAAACCTTCAGTCCCAAGTATACCTAGCCTCAAAGTAGGTACTGCAGTAATAAGGTGGTTAATAGAAAGCACCAATGGGTGCATAAAGAGTGCAACAGCTTCAATCAGCAGTACAACAGGATACCACCCCCCCCCCCCCACTGCCCCCTGTGTTGGTCCACCCCAGACCCTGCCCCCCACCCCTTTCCCCGGTGCCCCCCACCCCTTTCCCCGGTGCCCCCCTGTCACATGCGCGTTGCACGTGTGCTCCGTTGTCCAGCGGCCTGGCGGTGCGCGCACGCTGCGGCTCCAGCCTGCGGCTGCTCCCGTTCATCGGGCACTTCAGCCTCCTCCCGACGCCGGCTCGCGCCCGCTCCGGGTTGCCGTGTGCTCGGCGGCCTGCGCTGCATGCTCCGCCCCCACACCCGGGTCCGACCGGTCAGAGCGCCCGGACAGGAGAGAGGCGCCTTCTGGACCGGGGGGAGCTCGGAGACTGGACGGAGGTGGCTGGTGTCCGCTGGTGGGGGGAAGGGGTGGGTCCTCACTGCAGTTGTTGTTGGTGCCCGAGGATATTTGTGTGTGTGTGTGTGTGTGTGTGAGTATGTTTGTATGTGTGTGTGTGTGTGTGTGTTTGTGTGTGTGTGTGTGTGTGTGTGTGTGTGTGTGTGTGTGTGTGTC
>WSYH01005126.1:0-46976 GCA_036426205.1 Ascaphus truei | reverse complement strand
CGCCTTGGGATTCAGAGGTAGGATAGTGATTGTCCGTGTGACAGAGAGCAGGATCGTAATGTTCGTAAGCCAGATTCCAGGGTAACAGAAGTCAGCAAAGGTGTGTTCGTGCAAGCAGGGTTCAAGGGACGTAGAGAGCAGGGTAATCCAGTACAAGCAGAGGTCAAGCCAGGAAATCCAGGGGTAAGCAGGAGCAGGAAAAGAAGCTGGAAAACACAGGAGAGCCAAGCATAGGACTGCAAAACACAGAGGTTAGAAAGAACTATGCAGAGCAATGAGTGAGAGGACAGACGGGTTATAAAGGAGGGAACAACACAATGGGAGAGAGAGGAGGAGCAGAGGGTGAAGTGAGAGGCAGCAGGATAGGTGAGAAGGAGAGTGTTGCAGGGCAATGCAACACCACTGCAGGTTCTTTGGATAAGGCTATTTATTTAGCCTTAAATTATACAGCACACAAAACAAATATAGCTTTTCATCAGCAAACAAAGAAAATGTCTTTTCTTCAGCAGACAAAACAGTTTCTCTTTAGCAGACAGCGTAAAAATAAGGAAGTACTCTTTTCTAGCAGGAGACAGACAGTTTATAAACCATGTACTTTGCTACAGGAAAAAACAGACAAGTGGCGCCACAAGAATAAACTAAATAAAAAAGTGTAAATGTGATAAAAATTATATCAAATACACCCAACCACGTGATAGAAGTGTATAAGGTAAATAAATATACCAATGTAGATGAGCGTGCTGCCTGAGAAAAAGGGAGCCCAAGGACCTAGAATCTAGTAACAACAAAACAAACAAAGCGCACAACACTCATCGTGAAAAATGTAATAAACAGTGTTTATAAATAAGGTGTTTCATGGTTAAGCGTACATCATGAATGATTTAATCAGGCATAGAGAGCCACAATGTGGCAAGTTTACCAACAGCTGCAACCAGGAACCGCCGAGATTTCACTCCCCCTTCCACGAACTCAGGTCAGATGAGATCAGACACACTACCGGATCATGATGTATCTGCCACAGTTCAATGTCCAGTATGTGGCGTTAATACGCCGGTGAGTCCTGGGGTGTAGTTTTCTTTATTCGCAGGTATCATACAGGTTCCCTGCTGCAAACCTCACTGCACATCCGCGCGAAGTCGAGCAGCGTGGTGTCGTAGTCTCATGGTCCCGTCTGTGATGTCAGAGCGCCCGATGAGGCTCACAGAGTGTTGGAATCTACTCTGTGCAACGGCGTTTGCCAGTCCTGCTTCGACCTCACTGCACAGCTACAGAGGGGAACGACATCACGACGAATGCGCCGAGGAATAAAAATCAACTCGGTATCCCAAATGAACCGAGAGCTTAACAGAATAAAATACCCCTGGAACTAAAAATATTAAAAGAATAAGGTTGATAGTATCTCTCCAACGCGGTTCGTAGCTCAAAGGGCCATCTTCTCAGGGATAAAAAAAACTCAAGATCATTAGATCAGAGTACATACCATTCAAAACCATTGATTGGTTCAAAGCTCAATAGTATCAGCAAATCACTATTCACTACACTAATGCAGCACAGCTGAAACATCAGGGTGCATAGAAACCTATTAAACATTTATTTCAAAAATATCTTAATACTATATAAAACATGTGCTAAATATGACATAAAATCAAGTAAATGACAAATAGCAAAGATTGAATTAATATTACTTCTGAAAGAAAGAAACAAAATTAGTTTTGAAGCAAACATTCACCAACATATAAACACAATAGACAGACCTTCTATCAGTAATCTCCTTCTCCTGAACAGCTAGGGAGCATGTGTCTACAGCCTGGGTTTTTAAACACATCTTGATTAGGCAGCTGGGATCCAACTAATTGTCCTGAGGTTACCAGCTGAAGTTAACTAGTCATGCTGCACACTGCAGACTAAACATAGGTCTGCCAGGCATATAGCTGGTGGTTTTAATTACCCGTCACATTCCTCCCCTGTTAGTGTGTGGGCTGGGGGCCTACGACGGCTGAAGCCCGACCATCCACCCCTTATCTAGAAAAACAAGTCAGCATTTGGTTCTCTTTCCCGGCCTGTGCTGATCTCAAATGAGAAGGGTTGGAGGGGGCATATACCACCTAGTCAATCTAGATTGGAATCCTTCATACTATTTAACCACTTCAGTGGAGCATGGTCCGTCACCAGAAGTAAAATGACCCTGCCAGGTAATGCCTCAAGCCTCGATGCCACTTTACTGGAGGCACTCCTTCTCAATCACTGAGTAGTTTTTTCCCTCTGGAACAATTTCCTACTCAGGAAAAGGATAGGGTGTTCAACTCCCTCAAACTGTTCTGTGACAACACTGCCCTAGCCCTATCTTGATGCATCGTTTGCACTACAAAAGGGCTGTTGAAGTCCGGGCTTCTAAGGAGGGGGACCCTTTGAAGACACCTTTTTATGTCCTCAAAGGCCATACTGGTGAACAATCCCTTGACCATACACTTGTTGTAGGGGCCACCTTTTTGTGAGGTCCGTTTTTAAAGGGGCTGCCACTTTCCGAATAGTTGGGGATGAACGCCGGTAGGACCCTGCTAGAAACCCAGCGAGAGCGTACCTGCGTTTGTGTTTTTGGTGGGTTGGAACTTCTTTCAGGGCAACTACCTTGTCGGCTAGGGGCCTTACTTTTCCACCTCCCACTGCATACCTAAGATTTGGTTTCCGCTTAACAGGCACATTTTAGGGTTGGCTGTGAGCCCTGCCTCTCTAAGAGTAGATTTGAGGACCGCTTCAGCCTATTTGATGGGCCCACCAGTGTTTACTATAAATGACAATGGTCATTAGGTAGGCTTGCGGCATAAGTCCTATGGGGTCTCAGTACCTTATCCATGAGTCTCTGAAATGTGTGCTGGGGCTGCTACATGCGTTCCAAATGGCATTTGTCACAAACTGTTAAAACCATGGGAGTGGCAAACGCTGTTTGCACTTGGACTTTTCCTCAAGGGTATTTGCCAGTATCCTTTTGTCAAGTCCAGGTGGAATATTATTCCGCGTTACAAGGGGCGTCAATTAATTCGTCCACCCTTGGCATCGGATATGCGTCAAACTTGGATACCGCATGACCTTTAGGAGGTCCATACAAAATCTACCTTCCCATGGGTTTAAGGACCCATAAACTAGTGGACTACACAACTCACTGCATGATTCCTCAATCACTCCTAAGTGAACATTTCTTGTACCTTCTTCTCTACCAGAGGCCCTATGACTTCCAGGCAACTATAAGGACGGGAACGTATTTTACCCAGGTGCTGTCTCGATCGCCAGTGAAATTAAGTTAGTTGCCCTGGAAATCAGAAAAAACAATCATGGAATTGTGAATTATTGCTAACAAGTCCCCTTTTGTTCAGAGGACAACTGTTTACCCATTGGATTTTGTTGTGTCACTCACGATGTTCTCCGTGAAGCTGAGGACCCAAGTCCGTTTCCTCCATCCACCGGGTGGATGATAGAGACCGCTGCATCTTTCAGGGTTTCAGCAAGTTCACATGGAAATTGTTTACCCTTCTGGACCCGGTTGAGCGATCTCGTAATCCACATCACCCGTACGGCGAAGTACTCGAATGGGCCTGCCATGTTTGTCAGGAGTTTTACTCCGCAACTGGATAACAATAACATCACCTGGTCTCACCGGGGTGAAACACTCTCATGCGAGCATTTGATTGTAATGTCTCTCCTGACTGTCTGGGCTGATCTAAGATTCTCCCTAGCAAAATTGGCCAAACCCATTCTAAGCGCTTCCTACGGTATCAGTACATATTGCAGGGTATTCTTAGAAGGGGACCGCTGTTCCTCAGGACTCCTTTAGGAGGTCTAGGATACCCCGGGGTTGGCGGCCATAGAGTAGTTCAAATGAGGAGGATCCCGTGGAGGGCCTGGGGAACTTCCAGCTGCAAACAGCAGAAAAGGGAGAAGTTCATCCCAGGCTCGTCTTCTATGAATCTACAAATTTCCTCAGCCCTTTTAGAGTTCGGTAAATTTTCCACCAATCCGTCAGTCTGTGGATGGTAGACCGATGTCCGAACAGACTTGCACTCTAGTAACTTTAAAACATCTGCATCAGTTTAGCATAAAATTTGTACCTTGGTCTGTCAACATAACCTGGGGAATCAGTCCAACCCGTGAGAACAGTTCCAACAACTTGTGGCTACTTGCTGCCGTTGCTGTTCTCAGGGGGAACGCCTCAGGATATCTTGTTGCATAATCAACTATTACAAGAATAAACCTGTTGTCCTTTCGCAGAAGGTTCTAGAGGTCCTACCAAGTCTACCACCAATCCTCCAAAGGGAGACTGACACCAAGGTAGGGAACCAAAGGGGCTAGTTTTTTGTCCCTTTGGACTAGTTAGCTGGCACTCCGGACATGCCGCACATAACTTAGCAATATCACTATGCATCCCTGGCCAATAGAATCGGTGATGAATACGGTCCAATGGTTTATCCTACCAAGGTGACCACCCCAAGGGACAGTATGGGCTAGAGTGAACACAGATTTAACAACGCCTGGGAACCAATATCGTCTGGTGACCTCCCCTGTTTGTGTCTGCCTATTGCCGTATACAGGATATCATTTGATTAGCTCAAAATGGGGGAATACTATCACCCCTGTGCATTTAAAATCTGCTCATCAATTTCACCACCTTGTCATACTGTTAGCAAGGACTGGGTCTCCCTTTGCTTCTGGCGAAAGTCAGGAGGTACAGGTCTGGTAAATCTCCAGGGCCCATATCCCCTTCGTTCTGGCCATCCCCAGCCATCACTTGTGATTCGGCTACTAGAATGGTCACCTTGAGACCCAGATTTCTGCAACCAGTCCTGTTTGTCAGAGCGTCTTTGCTCCGAGTCTTTTTGAAAACCGGTGTCTACTGGGAAAAAGGTGCCGAAAAGGGGAACAGTTTGCCAGGGTTCTCTGACATAGACTGAGGCTCTCGTGAGAGACAGGAGCCATTACTGTAGGTCTGAAAGGAAAGGCCAGTCCGGCCGAGCACAATGGGGCCAGGGAGCAAGGAGTGACTCCTACTTCGAGGTCAGCCTCCTGACCTTTTAACTGTAGCCGTATTTGGCCGTCGGATAGCGTTTTACATCGCCGTGTATACATTCTATACTTCATGGGGAGTCAAAAGAACACACGTTAGCGGGTGGTAACAGTTCCTGGAGGACCAGAGTTTTCCCAGAGCCCGAATCTACAAGGGCCTGGATGGTTTTCCCCCAATCAGGGCGGAAGTAGCCAGAGCTTGTAATTTTTTCCAGTGAAGGCCGAGCTGGACGGTCCTGCTGAATGAACAATCCATCAGTGGACATTCCACATACCGGTGGCCTTGTTCTCCGCAGGGGAACATGGGAGGGTTCCCTCGCAGGAGGGGGCTGTGGATAGCGCTCCGCTGGACCAGATACTGGAGACCAGGCATCTGGTGGGTCCTGTGGGCGACGTCCTCTGAAGTTCCTCTCATTTTGCGATGAGCCGACATCAGAAGGGGATGAGGGTCTCGGCAGGGACCAGCATTTGGACTCCGTCCTTGCTGGAACGACTGTTCCTTCTTTTGGACTTGGCGGTTTGCGTATGGACGGACCGTAGGTTCCCCGTTGATCCGACCTCCCTCTTTGAGCGTCCGCAAGTGCGGTGGAGTGGTTCCGGACAATCGCCTGCTGCTCAGCCCCAAGGAAGTTTTCCACAAGTCGGACCGCCAAAGCTAGGTTTTCAGCAGCATGGCGTTTTACCACGAGCGTGCGGAAGGGAGTATTATTTGTAGAAATTGTTCCAAAACACCTGCTCAAGAATTGCCTCCTTAGGGCACTCCTCGGGTTGTATCCAGCGCATACACCAGGCCAATAACCGCTGAGCGAGGACCCGGGGTCTCATCTTAGCGGTTGTACTTCATGTTCCGGAACTGCTGCCAAAGGTCTCTGGGGTCAGACCAAGCGATCCAGCATGGCGATTTTAATTTCAGTAGTCCATGCCTGATCTGCTGGGAGCCCTGATATGAGGCCTGGGTCTTCTCCTATGAGGAGCGGGGGCCAAAGCAGTTGCCCAGCGATCTGTAGCCCAGCCCTGAGGCTTCGGCAACTCTTTCAAATGTCAGTAAAAGCCTCTGGATCCTCGTTCGGAGCCATTTTCCTCAGAGAGTATCAGGGGTTGCTTGCAAGTTCTGGACTGCAGACCCTTGGAATTGGTTCAGCAGCTTGGCATTCGCTCATCCTGTGCTGCCTGCAGTCTTTCATCTTCTCTCCGCTTGCAGCGGGCCTGCTCTTGCATTAACAGTCCTGTGTTTGGTCTGCTCCTGCATTAACTATCCCTGCTGTTTGGTCAGCTCGCACAGAAAACTCTTTAAAAAATTCTTCATTCTGGTCTCTGTATGGAGGCGTGGTTCAAATCCCACTTCTGACACCATATGTTGCAGGGTAAAGCAACTACACACGCAGGTTCTTTGGATAAGGGTTATTTATTTAGCCTTAAATTATACAGCACACAAAACAAATAAGCTTTTCATCAGCAAACAAAAGAAAAATTTATTTTTCTCAGCAGACAAAACAGTTTTCTCTTTAGCAGACAGCGTAAAAATAAGGAGGCAGCTACTCTTTTCTATTCAGGAGACAGACAGTTCATAACCATGTACTTTGCTAACCGACCTTGTATCAAGCTGTTCTCTCTCCAGAGGTTTTAGGGGATTAGGCAGCTGGGATCCACTAATTGTCCTGAGGTTCCAGCTGAAGTTAACTAGTCACTGCTGCACTGCAGACTAAACATAGGTCTGCCAGGCATATAGCTGGTGGCTTTATTTACCCTGTCACAGAGGAGGAGGAGGAGACAGGTGAGCAGAGAGGGAAATGGCTTGAACACCTGAGAGGAGGGGAGAGGTCTGGGAAGGCCTACAAGAGGAGCGTGTGCGCATGCCCTCTGTAAGGTAGAGTGCGCCCGCACAGGCTGTGTCAAGAAGGCACGCGGGAGTGTCGCACCGCAGGGGCAACTGCCGAGGGTGGAGGGAGAACGGAGGGGAGTTGCAGGAGGTATAAGGGACCGGAGCGGGAGTAGAGAGGAGAGACGTGGCGGGGAGTATTAAACAGGGAAACAGGAGACTGAGGAGGCGCGGTGCCTGCGGGGAACGCGCACAGATGCTGGGAACCGTCAGGGCTGCCACAGAGGGATGGGTGCGGGAGGAGGAAGGGAGACAAAATGGGGAGGCAAGGAAGGGACAGAGAGGAGGGGGAAGTGCTGCCCCAGGGCCAAAATGGAGGGGAAGGAATCCCCTGAAACCGTCACAGTTACCCCCCTTGAGGATCGATCTCCGGGCGATCCAGCCATGGCTTGGGGAAATTTCAGATGGAATTGCGGGAGGTTTGGGAGGGAGCATGGATGTGACGTGCAGAACCCATGAACGCTATTCTGGACCATACCCCTTCCAATGGACGAGAAATTGGAGTTTGTTTCTGGACCAAACGAGAGTCGTATTTAAAGAGTGAATTTCGTACTCTTGTTGTCCTAGGGTAGTCACTGGGTTGGGTTTTCGGGAGGGATCCGGGAAGTGCGAGCTCTGGATGAAAGGTTTGAGTAAAGAACATGGAAAACAGAAGGAATCCTCATGGTGGGAGGCAGTGCTAGACGGTAGGCGACCAGATTGATTTTATTTAATCTTGAAAGGGCCAAAAAATCTTGGAGACAATTTGGAGATGGAGTCTTGAGCCTAATATTCTTTGAGGACAACCACACTCTATCACAGGGTTTGAACAAAGGACCTGGTTGGCGACGTCGATCTGCCTTAGTTTTTTGTGTGAGACGGCAGTCTGTAGAGACTTAAGATCCTCCTCCAAAAATTCTGAAGGGTCGTAACATGGGAGTCCGCGGCGGGGGCGCCAGAAGGGGGGGAGGAGAGAGGGAGACTGCTAGGGTGAAAACCGAAATTGATGAAAAAAGAGATTCTTGTGTAGATTCATTCTAAAGATAGTTGATAGCAAATTCGTCCCACGGTAGCAGGTCCACAGTGTTCTTGGACTCGGATACGAAACATCTGAGGTACTGTACTGCCTAAGGTCGATTCATCCTTTCGCGGACCATTGGTCTGAGGGTGATATCCGGAAAAAAAAGAAGGAAATCCCAAAGTCTCTGGGGAAAATTGCCCGCCAGAACTTAGAGATGAATGAGACCTCTGTCAGAGACAATTGAAATGGGAACGCCATGTAATCTGAAAAATTCCTTGGAAAAAAAAATGTCAAATTAGCAGAATTAGGAAGACCTTGAGGGGAAATAAAGTGTGAAGTTGTTAGACAATCTGTCTACCACGGACAAGAATGGTATTCATACCCTTAGAGTTGGAGGTTCGACAATGACAGTCCATAGAGATGTGTTTCCAAGGTTGCTCCGGGATAGAAGGGCAAGAAGAAGACCCAAAGGTTTGTGACTGGGCGATTTACTCTGGGCACATAGCCGACAAGCATTAGTGAAATAAAATGTCCTTGTTCATCTTAGGGCAACCAAAATGTCCGTTAATCAAGATCCGCTGTCTCCTCTTGAAGCCTGGATGAGACCGGCCGACCTAGAAGAAGTTCCCCAAGTAATATCTTGTGGCGAAACGTTGTAGTGCGATAAGCATCCGTGGTACCACTGAACCTGCTGGGAATGTGAACCTGGGCTTTGTTGATTATCCCAACACATCGAAATATTGGCGAGATTATGCAGGCAGGAAGAATTGGCTCCGTGGATTCATTAGAGTCGTTCTCCATGGCGAACTGCGGAGAGGAGAGAGAGTCCGCTTTGATATTTTTGGTACCAGGAATATACGAAATGGTATATTGAAACGGAAAAAAAAAAAGAGACCCAAAGGGCCTGCGGGATCGTATAACCGACGAGTCTCCTCGATATGCAGCAAATGTTGGTCGGTGATGGTAGTGGCAATAGGTTCCTGGTACCTTATAAAAGATGCCTCCACTCCTGAAGGGCCAATTGATGGCACCAAACGCGTACGATTCCCAAGATATAATTCTCCTCGGCAGACGAGAATTTCCGAGAGAGAAAAAACCACAGGGATGGTAGTTTTTTCTGGGGAGAGGGTTCTCGAGTAAGACTGCACCGGCTTCCCAAATCCGATGCGTAACTTCCAAGTGAAGGGAAGGAGGTTATCGGGTTGTGGTGACACTAGGATGGGTGCAGAGACGAAGGCTCTTTTTGAGAAAACCGAATGCGGCAATGGCTTCAGGAGACCAAGACGTGGGAATCAGCACCTTTTTTTGGCAAGGCAGTGATGGGGGAGGGCAATGGAAGAAAACTTAAAAATATGAATTTCCTGTAATAATTGGCAAAAGCCGAGAAAACGCTGCACGGCCTGAGAGAATTGACAGCGGCCAAGCGAGAAACAGACTTCAGTTTCTGCTGGGTCCATAGAAAAACCCTGTTTTTAGAGTAATATAGCCTAGGAAGGCAGTGAGGTCTGGTGGAGCAAAATTTCTCCATCTTGGCGATAAGCTGGGTTAGCACGAAGCTAGAAAGCACTAGTTTGGTATGGTGAAGGGTGCCTCTAAGTTTTAGAAAAAATGAGAATGTCATCCAAGTATATATAACAAATGTTCCAATACATCGGAAGAGATGTCGTTCATGAACTCGAAAGACGGCAGGGGCATTGCAAAACCAAGGGCATTACTAGTACTCATTATGTCTAGGATCGAGTGTTAAACGCAGTTTTCCACTCGTCACCCCTCCTTATATGAATGAGAGTATAGTCCCTTCTTAAGTCGGCTTGAAAAGATAGAGGCTCCTTGGAGACGATCGAAAAGTTCAGAGATTAAGGGAAGGGGATACCGATTCTTTACCCGTGATTGTGTGGAGTCCGCGAAAGTGAACGGGTCTTAGCTATCCATCCTCTTCTTCACGAAGAAGAAAGCCTGCCCCAGCGGGGGAGGTAGAATTCGGATGAATCTTTCTCCAAGTTTTTCTGGATGTAAGACGTCATAGCTTCAGTTTGCTGGAACAGACAAAGGGTAAGATTTCGACTTCGGGAGATGGTTCCTGGAATTAAATCGATTTAGGGCAATCGTATGGACGATTGGGAGGCAGAACTTCAGCCCTGTACTTTGTTGACACATCCAGGAGACCTCATGATACACGGTCGGAAGACGAATCGAGAGATTGGAAGGAGCGGTATCCAAACCGGCGAGACCGCAACAGGAGGAGACGTAGAGATGAATCAGTGGAGGAAGGCACTGGATAGTCAAGGAGCGGTGCCACGATGGTCGCGGTTTCTGGTAGTTGAAGCCAAGGCAATCCTAAAATAAGTTGAAGGTGGGAGAATGGAAGATATCAAAACTATTACCTCACTTATGGACCGCCGCCAAGGTCAAATGTGAGAGAATGGACTCCCAGATGATGCAATGCTGGATGGAGCAGGCGACCGTCGATAGCCTCGAGACCATGTGTGCTTTTCTCATGACCAGGGGAATTTGGTTCTCAGAGGCGAGGTTTTTTGATCAGGGGAAATACGCCCGATACCACGAGTCAATGAAAGCCTTTACTTCTAGTAGGAGGTCAGGACCCTCCAGCATAGCAGAAGCATGAACTTCTTTGGGAGATCCTCGGGGAGAGAGGGGCAAGAAGAGACAGTATCCAGTAGAAGCCCCTCTGAGCCCCTCACTTTACTGGGGTGTTCCATTTCGCCGGCTCCAGGGAACAGTTCTGGAGGACGATGTTCCGAAGAACGCACAGTAGAAACAGAGTCCCTTGACGGCGTCGCCATTCCTTCCGCGGCCCGAAGTTGTTGGCTACCGATTTAGCATCGGTCTGGGGGGCGTAACAATGCCAGGAGAGGCGAAAAGAGGGCGACCTGTGAGATGACAAAAAGGAGAAGAAAAGAGAACGGGACCAGTGTCTCTTCATGCCGTCGTTCTGGGTGCGGGTCCATTCGTTACAACTGAGAGTTAATCAGTTCTCCAGGGAGGAGCGCGGCAGGGTAGCAAGATTATCTTTCAAGGTGCCTCATCATCCATTGAGTCTCCGCGGACGAGGGTAAGGAAACGATCGCGTACTTGGCAGCAGATCTTCGGGCCTGTGAAATATGAAAGAGAGAGAATGCGGCCGTGCTCCCCGTCGTGCGAGGAGTGTCAAACACTTGCTGGAAAATTACGCCTTAATTATGGTATCTTGGGTAGTTCAGTTTATGTTCCCAGAGGGGGGAAGCCAACGAGAGAGGAGCGGGCATCACCGGTGGCACAGGCGTTAAATGTACGCCACCTTTGTCGCGTCGGTAGGAATGAGAGGAGAATTTCGATTGCAACCTGCATGTTTAGGAATCGTGCAAGCGGGGGGGGGGGTCCCATCATACGGTTGGGTGGGGGAATACGGGGTCCAGCATTACTATAAGTCATAGCAACAGGTGGTGTGGATGACACTGGAGTTTCCTGATGGACGTCGATGGAGAGGTTAGCAGTTGTGGGAAACAGTGGTCAGCTGGTTGCTCACAAATTGTAAATGTTCCAAAGAAAACACTTGACCCACTCAGGGGGGTCTGCATTTGTGGGCTCTGCATAATGTAATGCCTGTATGCCCGCAGACCTGGCCATCCCGTACTGAGGTGGGAAGGGTTTTACCACGCACCCACCGCAGTGAGGGCGTGGCCGTTGTGTGGTATGGCGTGCCGGGCTTGTAGAAAGAGGGTTAGTTATACTTGCACGCCTTGGGATCAGAGTAAGGATAGTGATGTCGTGGGCCAGGTAGTCCAGGGGTACAGAGAGCAGGATGTAATGTTCGTAAGCCAGAGGTCCAGGGGTTAACAGAAGTCAGCAAGGTCGTGTCCGTAAGCAGGGTTCACGGGTCAGTTAGAGAGCAGGTAATCCAGTACAAGCAGAGGTTCAAGCCCAAGGAATATCCAGACGATAAGCAGGAGCAGGAACAGAAGATGGAAAACACAGGAGAGACAAGCATAGGATGCCACACAACAGAGGTACAAAGAAACATGCAGAGCAATGAGAGTAGAGGACAGACAGGGGTTATAAAGGAATCCACCAATGGGAGAGAGAGGAGGGCAGGAGGGTGACGTGAGCTGGCACCAGGGATAGGTAGATGAGAAGGAGAGGAGGAGGAGACAGGTGAGCCCAGAGAGGGGGAAATGGCTTGAACAGCCTGAGAGGAGGGGCCAGAGGTTGGGAAGGCCTAATGCACCGCCAACCTTTATTCGAGCAAATGCCCAGTTTGTACCTGGCAGATACCTGGAATGCGACCGCTCCACAACTCTGACACACCGTTTGCGTTTGACACTTCCCAGCCTGGGTTCATGCCTGGCTGACGGGGGCTGATCTGTTAAATGATTATGATTGGAATTTAATAGGCTGCAAATGCTTCGCGTGTTACCGATGGCATAAATTCATGATTGTCATGAGATATATATATTACTGTGCAGTATTGCAGCCAGCGGGAATAAAATGCTAATCCCTGCCTGGAAATACCTCAATGCACCGGCAGGAAGAACAGATAACAGAAACCATACAAACCCAAACACCGGGTTACCCGAATTCGTGGGACTAGCCGAGCTCGAATAAAGTGGTCGCCATGTACAAGAGGAGCGTGGTGCTCGCGGTCTGTAAGGTTATGAGTGCGCGCGCACAGGCTGGTCAAGAGGTCGCGCGGAGCGCGCCCGCAGGGGCACCCGCTGAGGGTGGAGGCGAGAACAGGAGGGGAGTCTGCGAGCGAGGAGTAAGGGGACCAGAGCGGGTAGTAGAGGGAGAACGTGAGCGGGGAGTATTAAACAGGGAAACGGGAGAATGAGGAGGCGCGCGTGCCTGCGCGGGAACGGTCGGCAGACGCTGGGAAGCGTCAGGGACTGCGCAGAGGGGCGGGTTGCGGGAGGAGGAAGTGGAGACCGAAACGGGAGGCAAGGAGAGAACATGAGAGGCAGGGGGAAGCGCAGCACCCAGGGACACATGGAGGGGAAGGAATCCCGAACCGTCACAGTCTGGC
This sequence comes from Ascaphus truei, assembly GCA_036426205.1. Taxonomy (NCBI): domain Eukaryota; kingdom Metazoa; phylum Chordata; class Amphibia; order Anura; family Ascaphidae; genus Ascaphus; species Ascaphus truei. The sequence goes on along the minus strand of WSYH01005126.1, from coordinate 34,022 downwards.
ACAAGTTGGGCACGCAAGTACAAAGTCCTAACATCCTTCTGCATCCGAGGCCCCCAGAAAGTCCGGGAGATGAGATCCAAGTCCTTTTGCCCGGGATGACCTGCCGATTTGAAAGAGTGTCCCATTCCAGGACCTGTTTTGCGCCAAAGAAGGAGAAGGTAAACAGACGACCATCAGGAACTGTAAGGTTATCAGAAGGAATCGTGGTTTTGCTGAAGGACGATATCCATTAAGCCTCAAAGTTAGTGGAAGATTAGAATGAGTGGATGGAAGAATAGATTGAGTTGATCCTCAGAATTATCCTAAAGAGAAAATTGGGAAAGATCATCTGCTTTAACGTTTTTAGTCCCAGGCAAGGTAGGAGATACAACAAGTTGAACCTTGAAAAGAAGAGTGACAATCGGCTGGCGGGATCCGACGACGAGCTCCCCGATATTACAACAAATTCTGTGCCGTAAGAATTTTTATAGGCATCTCTGTTCCTTTAAAAGGTGTCTCCATTCTTTTCATGCAAGTTTCATGGCCAAGTTCCCATTACCAATTCATAGTACGTTCAGCTGCGGAAAATGTGTTTGAGAGAACAGAAAAAACCACAAGGTGATGCACCTGGCTGTCACGGTAGCTTATGCAACAAGATATAAGGTGACACCACCTATCTGGGGTTGAATCTGAACGATGCCTTAGATATAATAAATTATATAATTTATTCACTAAATAAGGTTAAAAGCAATAAGTCAATTAACAGGCCAAGAAGATAACTTACTTAGGTTGTTGGGATGGAAATGGAGATAGTATCCAATAGCAATTCTCCAGCAATCTCCAGAGTCAGTACGTTCAAGGAATCAGAAGCACACTCAGCAATCCAGCACAACTAAAAAACGTAGGGTTGACAAGTTTATGATACCTGCAACCCTATTCTTAACATTGGACACAAGCATATTGGTTGAAAACCATTATCTGTATCCCCTCGTTAATTTGGCGACACCGAACTACAGACCTAAACCCAGCCTCAGGGTACAATTAGACCTGGCAGAGTTTGTTGATTGCACTAATACGTCTAATCCTCTGACATGGGTAACAATCAAGCAGTTAGCTTTTTGATCACCGCTGATTAGGCTACCACCCTTAGGCCCTTCCATGACTTATTAGCCTACAAATCGCGTCTGCATTTTCATAACACTCCAAAATAAAATACATATATTTTAATATCTACCTACTATTAATTAAGTTCAATTCTTCGGTTCTCAGTGCGTTCGACCTTGCAAGTTTTTAATGACTACAGTGTACTCCCATATTGGCAAATATGAACTCTCCTGCGACCCACAGGAATCGGAGATTTTTTTTTACAGAATGCCACTTTAAAACCATTAATATCATTTTATATGAACAATGTGAACAGGGGGAACATACATTTCAAGGTATAATCATTGCAAACATCACCTGGACCCTCGTCCGTTAACAACCCTGTCTATCTGGTGAGGTAAGGGAATGGGCCATATGAGGGGCAAACCCCTAATACCGTACGGGCCACCCCCTTTCTCCCTTAACAACCAATCCCCTTCTTACTGGTTGACCTTTGGCCCACTGGCCCAAACGGGAGTTGGGGGCACTGTTCTTTCGCACCCTTACGAACTACAGTGCTCTCCGAGATTAGTCCTGACTGAAAGTCCATCAGACATTGCTGTTTTCCACTACCACTTTTTGGTGCTGAATCGTAAACTCACAATCTTGCAAGGCCAAGCTCCAACCTTAGCAACTTGGCATTCTCCCCCTGATGCCTCTCTGCAGAGCCAACTCAAGGGCCCCGTTGTGTGGTCTGTTGAGAACCTGAAATGTGAAAGCCCTTCCATACACCATAGGCATGGAGTTTTTTTTTGAGTGGCCACCAATGGCAGACTCTTTCTTGCCAATGTTGGCATAGGCCACCACTATACTGGAGAGTAGTTTCGGCTGAGGTAACCCACGGGTGCTCTCTACAGTCGTCCCACACTGATAAAAACAGCCATAATTGCAATAGTCCGAGGCATAACGTTACGTATGGGAAATGTTGGTATTAGCTGGGGCAGCCAGTATGGGGGGGCACCAGCAAGCGCAGTTTAGTGCCTGGGAAAGCAGTTTCCACCAGGCAGGAGTCCAGCGTGACTAAGAACAGGAACGTTGCTTCTATGGTCAGATCAGGTACCAGGGGTTTGGCCACGGCGATGTGTATGTGGGACAAACTTCCTATAGTACCCTGCGGGTGCCCAAAAATGCCACGATGTTTCTGGTCTTGGCGAAACAGGCCTAAGAACTATGGTCTAATGGCTGGCGCTGGTTTGAGGTGCCCTCCACCACCCTGTGCCCTCAGGAAGTAAAGGACCTATGCATTCCGACAATACACTTAGAGGGTTTCAGGAAGCACCAGCCTGACCTGGATCCTATCTAGCACCGCATATCTACATGTACTAAATGGAATTTCCCCAGGAATACTAAAGACTGGCAATGTCATCTAAGTAAGCCATGGCATAGCTCGCATCCCTTACCGTCACCTAGTTTGACCAGGCGTAGGAAGGTATGCCGAGGGAATTTATTCATCCCAAATTGGCTATCACTAAAAAAATCATTAGAGGCCAATTGGGGAAATGAACTGATGAATTCTCATAGCATCCAGGTCAGTGGAGATTTGCCAATAGCCTTTTCCCCTTGGAAATCAATGGGTAAGAACTTGGCAAAAAGCGAGTTCATATAGTAAAACTCATCCCGCGGCGGATGGGCGAGAGTGCATAGCCAAGTCCCAGCGTGAGAGCATACGGTATTGCACACAAAAACGGGGTCGGTATTTGTCCTTCTTAGGATACTAGGTAGTTACCCGGTGGCCAAGGACTCTGGGACGGCACAGTAATAACACCTAGGGTGTCAGCATTCCTCTATTCCTGTATCCATACTGGCTTGAACTCTGATGAACTATAAAGAGATTGATATAGCAGAGGCCGCAGATCCCCCTGTGAGCTTGGGTGTGCTGTGCGATGTTGTTGGGTCCTCGGCATGTCGTGAGAGGGACCCATACGTGAGATAGCATTGTTCAGGCTTATCCTTATGCCTAGCACTCTACTGTGCCAATACTCTCCCAACGCCACAGTGTTTCCCTGCATGCTAGAATATAATAAGGGGTCACCTACAAGATCAATAGCTACTTTCGGGAAGGGACAGTATGGGCTAGAGTGAACACAGATTTAACAAACGCCTTGGGAACCAATATCTGTCTGGTGACCTCCCCTGTTTGTGTCTGCCTATTCGCCGTATACAGGATATCATTTGATAGCTCAAAATGGGGGAATACTATCACCCCCTGTGCATTTAAAATCTGCTCATCAATTTTCACCACCTTGTCATACTGTCTAGCAAGGACTGGGTCTTCCCTTTGCTTCTGGCGAAAGTCAGGGAGGTACAGGTCTGGTAAATCTCCAGGGCCCATATCCCCCTTCGTCTGGCCATCCCCAGCCATCACTTGTGACTTCTGGCTACTAGAATGGTCACCTTGAGACCCAGATTTCTGCAACCAGTCCTGTTTGTCAGAGCGTCTTTGCTTCCGAGTCTTTTTGAACCCGGTGTCTACTGGGAAAAAGGTCTGCCGAAAAGGGGAACAGTTTGCCAGGGTTCTCCTGAGCCATAGACTGAGGCTCCTCGTGAGAGACAGGAGCCATTACTGTAGGTCTGAAAGGAAAGGCCAGTCCCGGCCGAGCACAATGGGGCCAGGGAGCCAAGGAGTGACTCCTACTTCGAGGTCAGCCTCCTGACCTTTTACCTGTAGCCGTATTTTGGCCGTCGGATAGCGTTTTACATCGCCGTGTATACATTCTATACTTCATGGGGAGTCAAAAGAACACACGTTAGGCGGTAACAGTTCCTGGAGGACCAGAGTTTTCCCAGAGCCCGAATCTACAAGGGCCTGGATGGTTTTTCCCCCAATCAGGGCTGGAAGTAGCCAGAGCTTGTAATTTTTTCCAGTGAAGGCCGAGGCGACGGTCCTGCTGAATGAACAATCCATCAGTGGACATTCCACATACCGGTGGCCTTGTTCTCCGCAGGCGGAACATGGAGAGGGTTCCCTCGCAGGAGGGGGCTGTGGATAGCGCTCCGCTGGACCAGATACTGGAGACCAGGCATCTGGTGGGTCCTGTGGGCGACGTCCTCTGAAGTTCCTCTCATTTTGCGATGAGCCGACATCAGGAAGGAGATGAGGGTCTCGGCAGGGACCAGCATTTGGACTCCGTCCTTGCTGGAACGACTGTTCCTTCTTTTGGACTTGGCGGTTGCGTATGGACGGACCGTAGGTTCCCCGTTGATCCGACCTCCCTCTTTGAGCGTCCGCAAGTGCCGGTGGAGTGGGTTCCAGGACACTCGCCTGCTGCTCAGCCCCAAGGAAGTTTTCCACAAGTCGGACCGCCAAAGCTAGGTTTTCAGCAGCATGGCGTTTTACCCACGAGCGTGCGGAAGGGAGTATTATTTGTAGAAATTGTTCCAAAACCACCTGCTCAAGAATTGCCTCCTTAGGGCACTCCTCGGGTTGTATCCAGCGCATACACCAGGCCAATAACCGCTGAGCGAGGACCCGGGGTCTCATCTTAGCGGTGTACTTCATGTTCCGGAACTGCTGCCAATAGGTCTCTGGGGTCAGACCAAGCGATCCAGCATGGCGGCTTTTACTTGTCAGTAGTCCATTGCCTGATCTGCTGGGAGGCCCTGATATGAGGCCTGGGCTTCTCCTATGAGGAGCGGGGCCAAAGCAGTTGCCCAGCGATCTGTAGCCCAGCCCTGAGCTTCGGCAACTCTTTCAAATGTCAGTAAAAAAGCCTCTGGATCCTCGTTCGGAGCCATTTTCCTCAGGAGTATCAGGGGTCTGCTTGCAAGTTCTGGACTGCAGACCCTTGGAATTGGGTCAGCAGCTTGGCAATTCGCTCATCCTGTGCTGCCTGCAGTCTTTCATCTCTCTCCGCTTGCAGCCGGGCCTGCTCTTGCATTAACAGTCCCTGCTGTTTGGTCTGCTCCTGCATTAACTATCCCTGCTGTTTGGTCAGCTCGCACAGAAACTCTTTAAAAAATTCTTCCATTCTGGTCTCTGTATGGAGGCGTGGGTTCAAATCCCACTTCTGACACCATATGTTGCAGGGTAAATGCAACTACACACGCAGGTTCTTTGGATAAGGCTTATTTATTTAGCCTTAAATTATACAGCACACAAAACAAAATAAGCTTTTCATCAGCAAACAAAAGAAAAATTTATTTTTCTTCAGCAGACAAAACAGTTTCTCTTTAGCAGACAGCGTAAAAATAAGGCAGCTACTCTTTTCTATTCAGGAGACAGACAGTTCATAAACCATGTACTTTGCTAACAGACCTTGTATCAAGCTGTTCTCTCTCCAGAGTTTTAGGGGATTAGGCAGCTGGGATCCAACTAATTGTCCTGAGGTTCCCAGCTGAAGTTAACCTAGTCACTGCTGCACTGCAGACTAAACATAGGTCTGCCAGGCATATAGCTGGTGGCTTTTATTTACCCTGTCACAGAGAGGAGGAGGAGACAGGTGAGCCAGAGAGGGAAATGGCTTGAACAGCCTGAGAGGAGGGGCCAGAGGTCTGGGAAGGCCTACAAGAGGAGCGTGTGCGCATGCCCTCTGTAAGGTTAGAGTGCGCCCGCACAGGCTGTGTCAAGAAGCACGCGGAGTGTCGCACCGCAGGGGCAACTGCCGAGGGTGGAGGGAGAACCGGAGGGGAGTCTGCAGGAGGTAAGGGGACCGGAGCGGGAGTAGAGGGAGAACGTGAGCGGGGAGTATTAAACAGGGAAACAGGAGACTGAGGAGGCGCGCGTGCCCTGCGGGGAACGCGCGCAGATGCTGGGGAACCGTCAGGGACTGCCACAGAGGGATGGGTGCGGGAGGAGGAAGGGAGACCAAAATGGGGAGGCAAGGAAGGGACATGAGAGGCAGGGGGAAGTGCTGCGCCAGGGACACATGGAGGGGAAGGAATCCCCTGAACCGTCACAGTATCCCCCCCTTGAGGATCGATCTCCGGGCGATCCAGCCATGGCTTCTGGGGAAATTTCAGATGGAATTGCCGGAGGAGTTTGGGAGCATGGATGTGACGTGCAGGAACCCATGAACGCTATTCTGGACCATACCCCTTCCAATGGACGAGAAATTGGAGTTTGTTTCTGGACCAACGAGAGTCGATTAAAGAGTGAATTTCGTACTCTTGTTGTCCTAGGGTAGTCACTGGGTTGGGTTTTCGGGAGGGATCCGGGAAGTGCGAGCTCTGGATGAAAGGTTTGAGTAAAGATACATGGAAAACAGAAGGAATCCTCATGGTGGGAGGCAGTGCTAGACGGTAGGCGACCAGATTGATTTTTTATTTAATCTTGAAAGGGCCCAAAAATCTTGGAGACAACTTTGGAGATGGAGTCTTGAGCCTAATATTCTTTGAGGACAACCACACTCTATCACAGGGTTTGAACAAAGGACCTGGTTGGCGACGTCGATCTGCCTTAGTTTTTTGTTTTGAGACGGCAGTCTGTAGAGACTTAAGGATCCTCCTCCAAAAATTCTGAAGGGTCGTAACATGGGAGTCCGCGGCGGGGGCGCCAGAAGGGGGGGAGGAGAGAGGGAGACTGCTAGGGTGAAAACCGAAATTGATGAAAAAAGGAGATTCTTGTGTAGATTCATTCTAAAGAGAGTTGATAGCAAATTCGTCCCACGGTAGCAGGTCCACTCAGTTGTCTTGCGACTCGGATACGAAACATCTGAGGTACTGTACTGCTCTAAGGTCTGATTCATCCTTTCAGTCGGACCATTGGTCTGAGGGTGATATCCGGAAGAAAAAAGAAGAGAAATCCAAAGTCTCTGGGAAAATGCCCGCCAGAACTTAGAGATGAATTGAGACCCTCTGTCAGAGACAATTGAAATGGGAACGCCATGTAATCTGAAAATTTCCTTGGAAAAAATATCGTCCAAAGTAGCAGAATTAGGAAGACCCTTGAGGGGAATAAAGTGTGAATGTTTAGACAATCTGTCTACCACGACAAGAATGGTATTCATACCCTTAGAGTTGGGAGGTTCGACAATGAAGTCCATAGAGATGTGTTTCCAAGGTTGCTCCGGGATAGGAAGAGGCAAGAGAAGACCCAAAGGTTTGTGATGGGCAGATTTACTCTGGGCACATACCGGACAAGCATTAGTGAAATCAAAAATGTCCTTGTTCATCTTAGGCCACCAAAATGTCAGTTTAATAAGATCCGCTGTCCTCTTGAAGCCTGGATGACCGGCCGACCTAGAAGAATGTCCCCAAAGTAATATCTTGTGGCGAAACCGTGTAGCTGCGTATAAGCATCCCTCTGGTACCCTGAACCTGCTGGGAATGTGAACCTGGGCTTTGTTGATTTCATCCAACACATCGAAATTATTGGCCGAGATTATGCACTTGGCAGGAAGAATTGGCTCCGTGGATTCATTAGATTCGTTCTCCATGGCGAACTGGCGAGAGAGAGAGTCCGCTTTGATATTTTTGGTACCAGGAATATACGAAATGGTATAATTGAAACGGAAAAAAAAAAAGAGACCAACGGGCCTGACGGGATCTTAACCGACGAGCTCCCTCGATATGCAGCAAATTTTTGTGGTCGGTGAGGATGGCAATAGGTTCCTTGGTACCTTATAAAAGATGCCTCCACTCCTGAAGGGCCAATTTGATGGCCAAACGCTTACGATTCCCAAGATCATAATTTCTCTCGGCAGACGAGAATTTCCGAGAGAAAAAACCACAGGGATGGAGTTTTTCTTGGGGAGAGGGTCTCTGAGAAAGAACTGCACCGGCTCCCACATCCGAGGCGTCAACTTCCAAAGTGAAGGGAAGGGAGGTATCCGGGTGACATAGGATGGGTGCAGAGACGAAGGCTTTTTTGAGAAACTCGAATGCGTCAATGGCTTCAGGAGACCAAGACGTGGGATCAGCACCTTTTTTGGTCAAGGCAGTGATGGGGAGGGCAATGGAAGAAAAATTACAAATGAATTTCCTGTAATAATTGGCAAAGCCGAGAAAACGCTGCACGGCCTTGAGAGAATTTGACAGCGGCCAAGCGAGAACAGACTTCAGTTTCTCTGGGTCCATAGAAAAACCCTGTTTAGAGATAATATAGCCTAGGAAGGCAGTTGAGGTCTGGTGGAGCAAACATTTCTCCATCTTGGCGTATAGGCGGTTAGCACGAAGCCTAGAAAGCACTAGTTTGGTATGGTGAATGTGTTCCTCTAAGTTTTTAGAAAAAATGAGAATGTCATCCAAGTATATGATAACAAATGTTCCCAATACATCCGGGAAGATGTCGTTCATGAACTCTTGAAAGACGGCAGGGGCATTGCATAAACCAAAGGGCATTACTAGATACTCATAATGTCTAGATCGCGTGTTAAACGCAGTTTTCCACTCGTCCCCCTCCCTTATATGAATGAGATTATAGGCCCTTCTTAAGTCGAGCTTGGAAAAGATAGAGGCTCCTTGGAGACGATCGAAAAGTTCAGAGATTAAGGGAAGGGGATACCGATTCTTTACCGTGATTTTGTTGAGTCCGCGAAAGTCGATACAGGGTCTTAGCGATCCATCCTTCTTCTTCACGAAGAAGAAGCCTGCCCCAGCGGGGGAGGTAGAATTGCGGATGAATCTTTTCTCCAAGTTTTCTTGGATGTAAGACGTCATAGCTTCAGTTTCTGGAACAGACAAAGGGTAAGATTTCGACTTCGGGAGGATGGTTCCTGGAATTAAATCGATAGGACAATCGTATGGACGATTGGGAGGCAGAACTTCAGCCTGTACTTTGTTGAACACATCCAGGAACTCATGATACACGGTCGGAAGAATCGAGAGATTGGAAGGAGCGGTATCCAAACCGGCGAGCACCGCAACAGGAGGAGACGTAGAGACTGACTCAGTGGAGGAAGGCCACTGGATAGTCAAGGAGCCGGTCCAATCGATGCGCGGATTCTGGAGTTGAAGCCAAGGCAATCCTAAAATAAGTTGAACGGTGGGAGAATGGAAGATATCAAAAACTATTACCTCCTTATGACCGTCGGCCAAGGTCAAAGTGAGAGGAATGGACTCCCAGATGATGAATGCTGGCTGGAGCAGGCGACCGTCGATAGCCTCGAGACCAATGGGTGCTTTTCTCATGACCAGGGGAATTTGGTTCTCAGAGGCGAAGGTTTGATCCAGGAAATTACCGCCAGATCCAGAGTCAATGAAAGCCTTTACTTCTAGTAGGAGGTCAGGACCCTCCAGCATAGCAGGAAGCATGAACTTCTTTGGGAGATCCTCGGGGAGAGAGGGGCAAGAAGAGACAGTATCCAGTAGAAGCCCCTCTACCTTTACTGGGTGTTCCCATTTCCCGGCTCCAGGGAACAGTTCTGGAGGCGATGTTCCGAAGAACCACAGTAGAAACAGAGTCCCTTCTGACGGCGTCGCATTCTCTCCGCGGCCCGAAGTTGTTGGCTACCGATTTGCATCGGCTCTGGGGCGTCCAATGCCAGGAGAGGCGAAGAGGGCGACCTGTGAGAGACAACAGGAGAAGAAAGAGAACGGGAACAGTGTCTCTCATGCCGTCGTTCCTGGGTGCGCTGGTCCATTCGTACACTGAGAGTAATCAGTTCCTCCAGGGAGGAAGGCCGGGCATGGGTAGCAAGATCATCCTTCAAGGTGCCTCATCATTCCATTGAGTCTCCGCGGCGAGGGTACGGAACTCGATCGCGTACTTGGCAGCAGATCTTCGGGCCTGTGAAATATGAAAGAGAGAGAATGCGGCCGTCTCCCGTCGTGCGGGAGTGTCAAACACTTGCTGGAATTTACGCCTAAATTTAGGGTAATCTTGGGTTAGTTCAGTCTTATGTTCCCAGAGGGGGGAAGCCCAAGCGAGGGCATCACCGGTGAGCAAGGCGTAAATGTAAGCCACCTTTGAGCGGTCGGTAGGAAACTGAGAGGGAGACATTTCGAATTGCACCTCGCATTGGTTTAGGAATCCGTGGCAAGCGGGGGGGTTCCCATCATACCGGTTGGGTGGTGGAATACGGGGTCCAGCATTACTATAAGTCATAGCAACAGGTGGTGATGGAGCCACTGGAGTTTCCTGGATGGAGAGGTTAGCAAGTTGCTGGGAAACAGTGGTCAGCTGGTTGCTCACAAATTGTAAATGTTCCAAAGAAACACCTTGACCCACCTCAGGGGGGTCTGCATTTGTTGGGCTCTGCATAATGTAATGCCTGTATGCCCGCAGACCTGGCCAGTCCCCAGTACTGAGGTGGGAAGGGTTTTACCACGCACCCACAGCAGTGAGGGCGTGCCCGTTGTGTGGTATGGCGTTGCCGGGCTTGTAGAAAGATGGTTAGTTATACTTGCAACGCCTTGGGATTCAGAGTAAGGATAGTGATGTCCGTGTGCCAGAGTCCAGGGGTACAGAGAGCAGGATCGTAATGTTCGTAAGCCAGAGTCCAGGGGTAACAGAAGTCAGCAAGGTCGTGTCCGTAAGCAGGGTTCACGGGCAGTAGAGAGCAGGGTAATCCAGTACAAGCAGAGGTCAAGCCAAGGAAATCCAGAAGTAAGCAGGAGCAGGAACAGAAGCTGGAAAACACAGGAGAGACAAGCATAGGACTGCACACACAGAGGTTACAAAGAACTATGCAGAGCAATGAGAGAGAGGACAGACAGGGGTTATAAAGGAGGCAACACCAATGGGAGAGAGAGGAGGAGCAGAGGGTGACGTGAGAGGCACCAGGGATAGGTGAGAAGGAGAGGAGGAGGAGACAGGTGAGCCAGAGAGGGAAATGGCTTGAACAGCCTGAGAGGAGGGGCCAGAGGTCTGGGAAGGCCTACTGCACCGACACACTTTATTCGAGCAAATGCCCAGTTTGTACCTGGCAGATACCTGGAATGCGCCGCTCCACACCTCTGACAAGCCCCGTTGCGTTTGCCTTCCCAGCCTGGGTTCATGCCTGGCTGACGGGCGGCTGATCTGTTAAATGATAATGATTAGGATTTAATAGGCTGCAATGCTTCGCGTGTCTACCAGATGGCATAAATTCATGAATTGTAATGCAGTATATATATATATACTGTGCAGTATTGCAGCCAGCGGGAATAAAATGCTTCAATCCCTGCCTGGAAAATACCTCAATGCACTCGGGCAGAAAACAGTCACAAACCTCAATACACCCGGGTATACCCGAATTCGTGGGACTAGCCGAGCTCGAATAAAGTGTGTCGCCAGTGTACAAGAGGAGCGTGTGCGCGCGGCCTCTGTAAGGTTAGAGTGCGCGCGCACAGGCTGTGTCAAGAGGTGCGCGGAGCGCCGCACCGCAGGGGCACCCGCTGAGGGTGGAGGGAGAACCGGAGGGGAGTCTGCAGGAGGTAAGGGGACCAGAGCGGGAGTAGAGGGAGAACGTGAGCGGGGAGTATTAAACAGGGAAACGGGAGACTGAGGAGGCGCGCGTGCCCTGCGGGGAACGCGTGCAGACGCTGGGAAGCGTCAGGGACTGCCGCAGAGGGACGGGTGCGGGAGGAGGAAGGGAGACCAGAACGGGGAGGCAAGGAAGGAACATGAGAGGCAGGGGGAAGCGCAGCACCAGGGACACATGGAGGGGAAGGAATCCCCTGAACCGTCACAGTTCTGGCACAAGTTGGGCACGCAAGTACAAAGTCCTTAACATCCTTCTGCATCCGAGGCCACCAGAAAGTCCGGGAGATGAGATCCAATGTCCTTTTTGCCCCGGGATGACCTGCCGATTTGAAAGAGTGTCCCCATTCCAGGACCTGTTTGCGCAAAGAAGGAGAAGTAAACAGACGACCCTCAGGAACTGTAAGGTTATCAGGAATCTGGTTTTGCTGAAGGACGATATCCATTAAAGCCTCAAAGTTAGTGGAAGATAGAATGAGTTTGGATGGAAGAATAGACTTGAGTTGATCCTCAGAATTATCCTAAAGAGAAAATTGACGGGACAGATCATCTGCTTTAACGTTTTTAGTCCCAGGAAGGTAGGAGATAACAAAGTTGAACCTTGAAAAGAAGAGTGACCATCTGGCTTGGCGGGCTCCCAGACGACGAGCTCCCTCGATATACAACAAATTCTTGTGATCCGTAAGAATTTTTATAGGCATCTCTGTTCCTTCTAAAAGGTGTCTCCATTCTTCTAATGCAAGTTTCATGGCCAAAAGTTCACGATTACCAATATCATAGTTACGTTCAGCTGCGGAAAATGTTTTGGAGAAAAAAGCACAAGGATGCAACCTGGCTGTCACGGTAGCTTATGACAAGATATAATGAACACCAAATATCTGGGTTGAACTGAACGAGGCTTAGATATAATAAAATATAATTTATTCCTTAAATAAGGTGAACACAGCAATATAGTACAATTAACAGGCAAGAAGATAACACTTACTTAGGGTTGGAGAATGGAGAAGTATCCAATAGCAATTCTCCAGCAGTCCAGTGACGTTCAAGATGGAATCAGAAGCACAACTCCAGCAATCCAGCACAACTAAAAACTGTAGGGTTGACACAGTTTATATACCTGTGCAACCCTATTCTTAACATTGGACACAGCCTATTGGTGAACCATTATCTGTATCCACTCTCTAATGTGGAGACACCGACTAACAGACTAACCCATGCCCTCAGGTAACAATTAGACTGGCAGAGTTTGTTGATTGACTAATACTTAATCCCTAGACATTGGGTAACAATCAAGGCAGTTACTTTTTGATCACCGTGCTTAGGCTACTCAGCCGTCTGCCCTTCATGACTTATTAGCCTAGCAAATGGCGTCTGCATTTTCAGAACAGCTCCAAAATAAAATACATATACATTTTAATATCTACACATATTAATAAGTTCCATTCTGGTGGGCTCAGTGCGTCGACCTTTGCCAGTTTTTAATGCCTACAGTTACTCCACATATTGGCCAAATATGAACTCTCTGCGACCTCCAGAATCGGAGATACAGAAATGCACTTTAAAACATTAATATACATTCTTATAATGAAACATGGGAACAGGGGAACATACATTTTCAAGGTATAATCATGTGCAAACCTCATCCCTGGACCGCAGTCCAGTTAACCCCTTGTCTCTCTGGTGAGGTCAGGGGATGGCCATATGAGGGGCAACCCCTTTAATACCGGGCCACCCCCTTTCTCCCTCTACACCTCCCCTTCTTAATGGGTGACCTGTGGCCCACTGGCCCAAACGGGGAGTGGGGCACTGCTGGCACCCTTAACGAACTCAGTCTCAGAGGGATAGTCCTGACGTGAAAGTCCATCAGCATTGCTGTTTTCACTACCCTTTTTGTGCTGAATCGTAAACTCAAACTCTTGCAAGGCCAAGCTCCACCTTAGCAACTTGGCATTCTCCCCTGATGCCCTCTGCAGCCAACTCAAGGGGTTGTGGTCTGTGAGGACCGTGAAAGCCCTTCCATACACATAGGGCTGGAGTTTTTTGAGTGCCCACACAATGGCCAAGCACTCTTTCTCAATGTTGGCATAGGCCACCTCTCTGGGAAGTAGTTTTCGGCTGAGGTACACCACAGGGTGCTCTCTACCGTCGTCCCCCACTTGGCTCAACACAGCCCTAATGCCATAGTCCGAGGCATCAGTCTGTATGAGGAAATGTTTGGTATAGTCTGGGGCAGCCAGTATGGGGGCCCCAGCAAGCGCAGTTTTCAGTGCCTGGAAAGCAGTTTCACAGGCAGGAGTCCAGGTGATAAGCACAGGCAGTTGCTTCTTAGTCAGATCAGTCAGGGGTTTGGCCACGGCGCTGTACTGTGGGACAAACTTCCTATAGTACCCTGCGGTGCCCAAAAATGCCATGACCTGTTTCTTGGTCTTTGGAACAGGCCACTGAACTATGGCTTCTACCTTGGCTGGCTCTGGTTTGAGGTGCCCTCCACCCACCCTGTGCCCTAAGTACAGGACCTCTGCCATTCCTACCATACACTTAGTGGGTTTCAAGGTAAGCCCAGCCTCCCTGATCCTATCTAGCACCGCATCTACATGTCCTAAATGGGATTCCCAGGAATTACTAAAGACAGCAATGTCATCTAAGTAAGCCCTGGCATAGCTCTGCATCCCTTCCAGTAACCTATTGACCAGGCGTTGGAAGGTAGCCGGGGCATTCTTCATCCCAAATGGCATCACTAAAAACTCATAGAGGCCACTTGGAGTAATGAATGCTGACTTCTCCCTAGCCTCCAGGGTCAGTGGGATTTGCCAATAGCCTTTGCTCAAATCCATGGTGGTCAGATACTTTGCCCCCGCGAGTTCATCTAGTAACTCATCCATGCGGGGCATGGGATAGGCATCTGACACCGTCCCAGCGTTGAGCAAGCGGTATTTCACACAAAACTGGGTGGTCTTGTCCTTCTTAGGAACTAGGATTACCGGGCTTGCCCAAGGACTCTGGGACGGAGTAATAACCCCTAGGGTCAGCATCTCCTCTATCTCCCTCTCCATACTGGTCTTGACCTCTGCTGACACTCTATAAGCGTGCTTATGCAGAGGCCGCAGATCCCCTGTGAGCACTGGGTGTGCTGTGAGATGTGTGGTCCCTGGCATGTCAGTGAAGAGGGCCCCATACTTAGCTAGCATGTCCCTGGCTTCTCCCTTCTGCCTAGCACTCAACTGTGCCCCTATCTCCACCTGCTCCACAGTGTTTCCCTGCCTGCTAGAAATCATAAGGGGTCCTACAAGATCCATCGCTACTTTCTGGAAGGGTTCCCCTATTATCGGTAGGAGTTTCAGGGGTGCCTTCACACGGTCGCCCGCCTTACCCACTCGCTGGCAGGCATCACAAGAGCGGCAGAAATTAACCACATCTCGAGATGCCCCCGGCCAGTAGTAACGCTGTAATAACCGGGCTCGCGTTCTGTTGACCCCCTGATGTCCCGCTAACGGAATAGAGTGAGCTACCCGTAACAGTTGCTGTCGGTACCCCTGGGGCACTACTAGCTGTCGCTTACCGGTCAATCCCCCCTCTATCCCTGGGTTCCCTTCTTCTCTATACAGGAGTCCCTTATACCATAGGCAGCGCTCAGTGCCCTCCCCTGTCTGAGATTCGGACGCCCGAAGTCTCACGCCGGCCAGGGTAGGGTCTGCCTTCACTGCCTCCCTAAACTGGGCTCCTAATTCTGGCCACCCCCCAGTCATGTTATTGTCAGGGGAATGGGGAAGGGTGAGAGGGAACAGTAAGTCAGTCTGTGGTTGCAACTGATCCTGGCTTACCTCCCCGGGCTCCTCTGCGCCCTCCGCTAACGTTGGTCCCAAAGGCTTGGGGACTGGCGCTGCCGCCATTGCCGCTGTCTGGCTCCGGGTAACCGCCGCCACTGCAGCGGGCTTGGGCACTCGGTCATAGGTGCAGGTCATCAGTCCCAGATCGTTGCCAAGAAGAACATCGGCATCCAAACTGGGTAAAACCCCCACCTCCCGCACACCCTGGCCCTCCCCCCAATCCAAAAAGATTCTGGCCACTTGCAGGAAACGTGGCTCTCCGTCGGCCACAGTGATCTGTATCCCAGGTCCTGGGATCAATTCCTCTGGCCGGACCATATCAGGTCGAACCAGGGTCACTGCAGCTCCTGAATCCAGCAAGCCGACTGCTTGCCGGTCACCGACTGTGACCGGGGTGAGATATCTGCTCCGGCCGTCCGTCTGCTGCAGGTCCGCGCTGAGATGTCCTCCGCTCCTGGCTGTAGGCACCGATGAAACCGGGACAGGCGTTGCATGGGACGTCTCGCTAGGCATTGGTTCCATGACCAGTCCGGTGTCTTTGGTGGAAGCTACCCACACGCGGGCTACCAGCTTCGAAGCTGGGGTGCGTTGCCCCCGATGGGGTCCGCCGGAACGCAGGGGTTCCAGGCAATCTGGTCTGATGTGACCAGGGCGGTTCCAGTTGTAGCACCGGCGCTCGTGCCGGAGCTCCCCCGCCTTCGGTGGACTGCTGCCCGCAGGCGGCCTCTGAGTCCATTGGGGGATATTGGCAGACTTTCTGGCTGGTGCCGCCACCACCGCCGCCTTGGCTACTGGTTTGGCGGTCATCAGGGCTCGGCTGGCCACATAGTCATCTGCAAGCCTCGCCGCCTCCTGGTAAGTCTTGGGCTTCTTGTCGTACACCCAAGCCCTCACCGCTGGCGGGCACTGCTGCATGAGCTGCTCCTGAAAGATGAGGTCCAGCAGGCGTAAGTCCGTGCCTCATAGCCCTCCACCCAGCGTATCCCGTAAAAAGCCATGCGGGTCACGTAGGTAACATAGGACTCCTGGGGCTGCCTCTCTTCCTGCCGGAATTTACTCCGGTAGGCTTCAGGGGTAAAACCGTACTGAAACAATAACAGTTCTTTCAGGTGGTCATAGTCATCAGCATACTCATCTGGAAGCGCCATCATTGTCTGCTTAGCCAATCCGGACAGTAAGGGGTCCAAACGTGCAACCCTATGCTGGGGAAGCACTTTGTACCGCCGGCACTGCGTTTCAAAGTTCTTTAAGAAACTGTCAATCTGGTCAGTGCCTTCCACGAACTTGGTGAGACTGTGCTGGTCCAGCTTGAGTTCATCTGTGTTGGGTTGGACAGGGGGGCAATAAGCGGGTCTGTTCATTGCCATAGTGATAAACTGCAGCCGCTCCTCCGGTGTCCCTCTGTCTCCCCATGCAGTACTTAGTGCCAACATTTCAGGGGTGAACGGACTGGTAGCCGCAGCAACCAGTACCCCTCCTGTTGCACTGCTCCCAGGAGGTGCACTCGTTCCCTCCCCGAGATTCCGGCGCCCCGGCACTGGGTTCCTTCCCTGATCTCCGGGTGGCTGTAAAAGGGCAAGCTGAGCCGTATCCTGAGGCTCTGCAAGCCGGGCTTCATAGTCACCGATTGCGTCAACCATGTCTGCGACCTCCTGGTTCTCATAGAGCAGTCCATATTCACGGCACTTGTCCTTCAGCTGAGCTCGGGTCCACATGTTGGATAAGCCTTCAGCCTCGCTCATGGTTCAGTCGCAGCAGTGAGGTGGTGTTACAACTTGTGTTAACTGTTGCACTACTGTATGTTCAATATCTTTTGTCCCAGGAACTTGCAATTACCATCAAGTTCCTACTATATTACAGGGTAATTACCGTACACTGTAATACAGGTTCAGTTCAGATCCCACCGCTTGCCACCAGTTAATTATAGAGCTTGTCACGGTAGCTTATGACAAGATATAATGAACACCAAATATGGTTGAAACTGAAACGAGGCTTAGATATAATAAAATAATAATTTTTCCTTAAATAAGGTGATATAGTACAATTAACAGACAAGAAGGTAACACTTACTTAGTGTTGGGGAATGGAGAAGTATCCCATAGCAATTCTCCAGCAGTCCAGTGACATTCAAGATGGAATCAGAAGCACAACTCCAGCAATCCAGCACAACTAAAAACTGTAGGGTTGACACAGTTTATATACCTGTGCAACCCTATTCTTAACATTGGACACAGCCTATTGGTGAACCATTATCTGTATCCACTCTCTAATGTGGAGACACAGACTAACAGACTAACAGACTAACCCATGCCCTCAGGTAACAATTAGACTGGCAGAGTTTGTTGATTGACTAATACTTAATCCCTAGACATTGGGTAACAATCAAGGCAGTTACTTTTTGATCACCATGCTTAGGCTACTCAGCCATCTGCCCTTCATGACTTATTAGCCTAGCAAATGGCGTCTGCATTTTCAGAACAGCTCCAAAATAAAATACATATACAGTACACTTTAATATCTGATGTGAAAAGGTACCCGGGCGCTATCTCTGTAAGGCTTGTTACAAGTGTGGAGGTGTAGAAAAAAAGGGGGGTTAAGATACTGCCTGTGAATAGTGTTCGTTTGATGTCCTCCTGTGACTCGGAACCCCAGCAGGATCTATCCAGGACCCTTATTGGCAATGAATACAGAAAAGAATGGGGGAGCACAGTTATAGGAAACGGGCAGTGTAAAATCTCTAGTGATCGATACGGATAGCGTGGTTAGCACATCTATTAAAGTGATGGTTCACGAATCAAAGGTATACATACAATAATTTGTATTTGTGGGTGGAAGAATAAAAGAATATATAACTTACACGGCCTTGTCTTTTACTAAAAGAATATATAACTTACACATAGTGTCTTTTATCAGTGTTCACCCCATCACCAGCTTTAGGGGCTCCTAAAAGACCAAGAACTAAAGAAACCACTAGGAGTGTGCACTCACACTGGCCCGTGTGAGTATTGTGTTATTTCCCCCCCCCCTCATTACCATCAGCTACCATTTGATAGTTACCCCTAACGGGCAACTACAAGATACCAAGATAGGAGAAGACTCACATTAGCCCGTGTGAGTGGTTGATTATATCATTTAATGGTCTAACACTTCACTATTCTTCCCCACATTGTCGCTTATGTGCATGTTACTTAACCTTACCCTCTTTTTGTTTACATGAGAGGAAATCCCCCTGGAGGGGCATACCAAATGAACGAAGAAAGCTGAATACACACCAAGAAGAGGATCCCAAATCGTAGAAGAACTTACCATTCCGAGGAGACGGGAAACCCAAAGAAACCTTGATGTGACTAAACTTACACAAGGCCGTGTAAGTTATATATTCTTTTATTCTTCCACCCACAAATACACATTATTGTATGTATACCTTTGATTCGTGAACCATCACTTTAATAGATGTGCTAACCACGCTATCCGTATCGATCACTAGAGATTTTACACTGCCCGTTTCCTATAACTGTGCTCCCCCATTCTTTTCTGTATTCACACTTTAATATCTACACATATTAATAAGTTCCATTCTGGTGGGCTCAGTGGGTCGACCTTTGCCAGTTTTTAATGCCTACAGTGACTCCACATATTGGCCAAATATGAACTCTCTGCGACCTCCAGAATTGGAGATACAGAAATGCACTTTAAAACATTAAAATACATGCTTATAATGAAACATGGGAACAGGGGAACATACATTTTCAAGGTATAATAAGATGCAAACCTCATCCCTGGACCGCAGTCCAGTTAACCCCTTGTCTCTCTGGTGAGGTCAGGGGATGGC
The DNA here is from genome assembly GCA_036426205.1 of Ascaphus truei. Classification (NCBI taxonomy): domain Eukaryota; kingdom Metazoa; phylum Chordata; class Amphibia; order Anura; family Ascaphidae; genus Ascaphus; species Ascaphus truei. Next base: position 14,902 of record WSYH01005126.1, on the reverse strand, counting down.
CATATGGGGGGCAACCCCTTTAATACCGGGCCACCCCCTTTCTCCCTCTACAAGGGCCTGAGGGTTTTTTCTCTGGGAAAGAACAGCGCCTACACCGACATCAGATGCATCCACCTCAAGGGTAAAGGGGAGCTTAGGATCAGGAAGAACCAGAACCGGGGTGGATACGAACGCTTTCTTTAAGAGATCAAAAGACTTAACTGCAGCGGAAGACCAAGACAAGGGATCTGCTCCTTTTTTGGTAAGAGCCGTCAGAGGAGCTACTAAAGAAGAGAAATTCTGAATAAATCTGCGATAATAATTGGAAAACCTCAGGAAGCGCTGTGCAGCCTTGAGCGTGGTGGGTTGAGGCCAGTCCAAAACCACTTTGACCTTGGCAGGACCATGGTAAGGCCGGAGTCCGAAATGATGTATCCTAAGAAAACTGTGTTAACCTAAGAAAACTGTAGAAGATTGGTGAAAGTGACACTTTTCAAGTTTAGCGAATAAATTGTTCTTTCCTAGAAGAAGCATTACTTGTTTGACGTGTCCTACATGTCCTACATGTTCCTCTAGAGACTTAGAAAAAATTAGAATATCGTCCAAGTAAACAATTAGAAAAGAATTGAGAAGATTTCTGAATATCTAATTGACAAAATCTTGGAACACAGCTGGGGAATTACAAAGACCGAAAGGCTTGACCAAGTACTCGTAGTGTCCATCCCGGGTATTGAATGCAGTTTTCCACTCGTCACCTTGATGGATTCTGATAAGGTTATACGCACCCCGTAGATCCAATTTGGAGAAGATTTTAGCTCCTTGAAGACGATCAAGTAATTTTGTTGAGTCCTCGATAATCAATAAAGGCCGCAGGGTCCCATCTTTTTTCTTAACGAAGAAAAACCCGGCCCCAGCAGGAGATGTGGATTTGCGGATGAAGCCCCTCAGAAGATTCTCAGCGATATATTCTTTCGTGGCTTTAGTTTCAGGCATAGACAAAGGATATGAGGCTCCTGTAGGCGGTGTAGTACCTGGAAGTAATTCAATGGGATAATCGTAGGGGCGATGTGGAGGAAGTATTTCAGACTTAAATTTGTCGAAGACATCCTTGAAGTCAATGTATTCCTCTGGCAATTGTACCCTTTCCTTGTCTTCTGATACGGTAGTTGCACAAACGCTACTTGAGCCTTCAAGACAAATTTTAACGCAGTATGAACTCCACTGAATAGGTTCCTTGCTTAACCAATCAATCCGTGGATAATGAACTTGTAACCAGGGTAGGCCCAAGATTACTGTAATAGAGGGAGTGTGAATGGCCTTCAAAAAAATATCTTCCATATGGCTATTTACAGACCTTAGCTGAATAATCGGGGTCTCCAATGAGATGAATACAGGCTGAAGTGGTCTGCCATCAATGGCCTCCAAGGCGATAAGATTCCTTTAGTGTGCAAGAAGAACCCGGAGTGTTCTGCAAAACTCTGATCAATAAAGTTGCCCCCGGCACCCGAATCAAGAAATGCCAATGTGGAGACAGAGAATCCTTTACCGGACAAGGAGATAGGCACAAGGATCTTTGTGGGATTAGAAGTAGCTATAGGGGATAAAGAGATCATTCCCAATGAGATTCCCCTAGGCCTCATGGGAACCTTGCATTTCCCGCCTTGTTGGGACTAGAGAAAGCGAAATGTCCAGGGCCCCCACAATACAGACAAAGTCCAACATCTATGCGGCGTTGCTTCTCAGTGCGTGAGAGCGTAGTGACTCCCAATTGCATAGGTTCAGATGAGTCTGGGACAGGCAATGCAAACTTACCCACCTAGTTGGGGTTTATCCTGGAAGAAGCCGTGCGATGAAGTCGTCTCTCAGTCCTTCTCTCCTGGAGGCGATGATCCACCTTGATGCAGATCACAATGAGATCCTCCAGATCGGTAGGCCGACCATGAGTCGCAAGTTTATCTTTCACAGTCTCAGACAATCCCTGCCAGAAGGCAGCAGACAATGATTCCCCGTTCCAGTCCGTTTCTGCGGCAATGGTCCTAAACTCGAGTGCATAACGAGCGACTGGACGGTTACCCTGGGAAATATAGAATAGAGCAGAATCTGCAGATACATTTCGATCCGGTGTATCGAACACCCTGCGGAACTCCTTCGTAAAAGCTCCAATGCTTTGAGTGAGGTCGGATCTTTGCTCCCAGATAGGGAAAGCCCAGGCAAGTGCATCATCTATGAGGAGAGAAATGATGTAGGCTACCTTGTAACGGGAAGAAGTGAAGTGGGAAGAATTCATCTGAAACTGAATGAAACATTGGTTAAGGAAACCCCGACACTCGTGAGGATTTCCCCCATACCGATTGGGCATGGGAAGTTGGGGTTCGGACAGATAAGCAGGCATGAGAGGGGTACTAGTGACCGATTGCATGGGGTCCGTGCGTGGCCCTTGTAGATGGAGGGATAAGGTTCAGAAGTCCTCCCGGAGGGTTCTCAGGTTTTGGTCATTAGACTCCCATTTATTTTCAAGACTTGACAGGGTGTTGGCGTGTGTGCTCAGGACTCTTCCTACCTCAGTGGGGTTGAAGTTTGTTTGGCCGAGCATACTGTAACGCGTAGCTCACCACAAACGAGGCGCAAGTGCGGGCTGAGGTAGGGATTGGTATAGAACGCAGACCACAACCGCGAGGGCACGTCTGAGTGTAGGATAGTCTTGCAGGCCGGATCAGGGTAATAGAGGACAGCGTAAACGTGGTGCTTGCCGGGTCTAGGAATGTAGAGTAGCGGATCGTTGGGGTATGTAGCCGGAGTGAGGAATAGAGAGAGTAGAATAGTCGTAGAGCCAAAGCCAGGGTCAGTGCAGGAGAGAGCAGTGTCGTCGTATCCAAAGCCAAGGTCAGCGCAGGAGAATATCACAAGGTACAAGGTTCCAGGCAAGGTCAGGCAGCAAGTAAGGCAGACAGGCACGGACGGAGTAGTGAGGTCCAGCGTCAGGCTAAGGCCCCAGTGCCTCCGCTGCATGCGCGCCCGCGAGGCTGGCGGTGCGTGCAGCCGATTCCCCGGTCTGCAGTGAGCTGCAGGAAGAGAGACCGAGGGGAGCGTGGCGGGGGAGTGACGGGGGCGAGGCCATGACGTCACCCGGCAGCTTCTCCCTCATTGGCTGAATCGCCGGGGGGCGTGGCCTAGCGCTCCGTCGCGAGTCCTGCTCTCAATTCTATTGAGAGCAAGAGAAACTCTCGCCACAGGGCTGCGGCCCCCCCTCGCAGCGGGCCCGGCGCCATTGAGAGGAGGGCTCTCGTCCCTGCAGCGTCTGCCACAGCGGGCGCTGCAGTAGCACGCGGGGACTCAGCCTCACACACAGAAGTTATGCTCGGCGAGGTATGGAAGTGGAGGGAGCATATTTAAAGGACCTTCCACCAATGGGAGGCATCCAGGAGTGGGGCTGCGGTTCCTGATAGGCTGCTGGATCGTGCATATGCGTCCTATTGCACAGCCAATTGAAAACGCATCCGAGTGAGCGCGCGCCACACGCAACAAAGCACATCACACTGGCAACCCGGTCGCACACCATCATCGCGCGCCACGACACCTGCGCCAGTATGGGGGTGGAGACCAGAGGCGGGACCCGCGGGAACAGAGGAGTGCGGAGCACAGCCGCGTCGTGTAGTTTTGACGTCAGGGCGGGAACGAGGGGCGGAGACCGTGGACTGACGGGGAGACCACCCAATTGTGGCCCCATGGTGATCAACGCCAGAGGAACGGGAGCGCGCCTTGTGCCCAGAAATAGAAGAGGCAGACGGAACCCGCGCAGTGCCCGCTCTCTTGAGTGCCACAGGAATCAGATGAACGAGTAAGGATTAAGGGGACAGAAGCACCAGAAGGCGAATCCTCACAATAGTAAATCAAAATCAAAACATGACATAGCAAATCAAAATCAAAACATCTCATAGCCAATTAAATATCTAACAAATGCCAATCAAACAATTGAAGTGTATAGTGTGTACATGATGCAAATAATCTGTGCATCATGTAACACTATGCCAATCAATGTTCAACTAAAAGAAACAATTACAAACAATATACAATGCATCCAAACAATAAGAAAATAAAAACAAAGCAAGAAGTAAACCGAAATAAATTAGCATCAATTAATCCAATCCAAAATCAATTACACAATTCACTATTAAAATCCCAAAACCAAACAATTCTGGATTAAATGCAAATTCAAAGTAACACCATCAGCCAAAATCAAACCACCAAAAAGAAGCCACTGTTTGATTGGCATTTGTTAGATATTTAATTGGCTATGGGATGTTTTTGATTTTGAGATGTGATGGGTTTTACATTTGGGTAAGTCATGATTTTATTTGGAAATGTGCTGTGTTTGATATTTGGCTCTGTGATGTTTTGATTTTGATTTGCTATGTGATGTTTTGATTTAAATTTCGCTATGGGGTGTTTGGATTTGTACAATGTGATGTTTTGATTTATTTAAATGTAGGACATGTTATATTTTTTTTACATACAGGGTTGGTACCTTAGGTCTGCGGGGACCTATGGAGACCACCTGAGGACCCCCGGACGCCACGGGTACCACCCGCGGACCCACAGGGGACACCTGCGGGGAAGAACCGGGGGCCCACAGGGTACCCGAGGGCCCCAAGACTCCTGTGGGAACCACCCGAGGGCCTCAGACACCTGTGGGGATGACCCGGGGACCCACAGACACTCAGGGGCCCACCCGTGGACCCAATTGTGGCCCCACGTGGACCACCCGGAGACCCCCAGACCCTGTGGGCACCCTCCTCTGGTGCACTGTGGGGTCTACGGATACCCGTCGGGACCACCGGGGACTACCGTAGGCCTGGGGTATTAAGCCTGTATGTAAAATAATAAATCATTTTTATGGGGGGGCACAGGGGTGGGTTATGTATTAATGTTTATTAAATATGGTAATGTTTATTGTGGGGCCTAGGAGGTGGGTAGTGGGGCTGTTCTGTGTAGTGTTTTTATTGTGGGTAGTGGAGGTGGATGAAGGGGGTATTGTCCCCAAGGGTGGGTGGTTAGGCCTCTTGGGTGGTTAGTGGGTGAGGGTGGGTTAACCCCTTAATTACTCTAGCAGTTACTAACCGCTAAGGGCTGGGACCCACTGCGCTTCCCACCAGCAGGGGAATCCTTCCTAGCCGGTCCCAGTCCCCCCTCGCTGCACGGCTCACAACGTGCTGTGACACGTCAGCCGCCAGGGGATGCAAGAAAATTGTGATCCCGAGCGGTGATGTGTCACGTGGTGCCCTGATGAGCCAATCAGCGGCGGGGGCGGGAGCAGGAGCTGTCACACAGCTTCCTACACAAGGTAGGGGGTGGTGTGTGTGTGTGTGTGTGTGTGTCTCAGTGTCAGCGTGTGTGAGGGCATTTGTGGGGGAAAGGGGAGGGAGCTGCTTACCTTCCAGCAGCCCGCAGCAGCTCCCTCCTGTCCTGCAGCCCGAGCCCGTGGAGGGAGGGGGGGGAGTAGCAGGTCCCTCTGCTCAAACCACGCCCCCCACACTCCCGCCCCCCTCCCGCTCCGGCTCCCTGCAGACGCATATTGCGGTCTGCGTCTGTCAGCGCCCCGCCTGTCTGCAGTGCTGGCGCGCTGACTGAGGGAGCGGGGCCTTAGCCTAAGGTGATTAAGGGGTTATGGGACATTATATTGTCTCTTCATTCTTGTGTATTTTTTGCAGCACCGGAGGGCAGGGACGGGGTGAGGATGAGGACGGCCTTCATCGTGGGTGCCTGGCAGGGGTGAGTGCAAGATGTATTTATTTTATTTCTGCTGCTTCTTGTATTTGAAATGGGAAATATCATGTGGATAATAGTAATTTTGCCCATTACTGTACTGTATGTGTTAGGCTGCAGGGGAGGGGGGGATGTATTTATTTTAAAGTATTTATGTGTTTTTTTATTATTATTTGGGGGCACAGAATTGGTACTGCAGGCAAGCGGGGACCCCCGGACACCCGCGGGGACCACCTGAGAGCCACCGCCGGCATGTAGTATAATTCCTGTGTATCCCCAAACAATTAAGCTATTTTATGTATGTTAGGGTCTATAGGGGTTGTTGGGGGCACAGGGGGTGGGGGTGTTGTATATTGCAATGTTTATTGGGGGCAATTGTCCCCAATAAACATGCTATTGTGCCTTAACCCCTTCATTGCCTTAGCGAATAGCCGCTAAGGTAATGAAGCTGCTTTAATGTATCTTTATTAATATTGTTTGGGAGCAGGGGGTCTCCTGAGCTGAACAGCATTGATTTCTGGCTCAGGGACCCCGTGCTTCCCGAGTTACAGGCCCCAGTATGGGGCATCGGGTGCCGGTATCCCATTGTTTACATGTCACACGCGACATGGACGCAATAAAAATGGTGGCGAGAGTGGCACCCGATGCCCCATACTGGGGCATGTAACTCGGGAAGCAGAGTGTCCCTGAGGCTGAAATCAATGCAGTTCAGCTCAGGAGACCCCCTGCCCCCGCACACTATTAAAAAATACATTAAAGCAACTTTAATACCATAGCGGCTATTCGCTAAGGCAATGAAGGGGTTAAGGCACAATAGCATGTTTATTGGGGACAATTGCCTCAAATAAACATTGCAATACACAACACACACACACCCGCACACTATTAATAAAAATGACATTAATGCAGCTTCATTGCCATATCGGCTATCCGCTACGGTAATGAATTATTGTTTATTGACATGTGTGTTTTGACTCTAGTGTAGATGTGCAGGGGGTCTCCGGAGCAGAACCACATTGGTTTGAGGTCTGGGGACCCCCTGCTTCCCGAGATACAGGCCCCGTTATGGGGTGCCGGTTTCTCTCTGCTTTGTTTACATCCCACGGTCACGTGATCGGGACATTTAAGAGCAGAGGGATACCGGCACCCCATAACGGGGCCTGTATCTTGGGAAGCAGGGTGTTCCCGGACCTGAAACCAATGCGGTTCAGCTCCGGAGACCCCCTGCACATCTACACTATGACTAAAATGTTATTTAAAAATATTTAAAAAAATTCCATCGAGATTTGCGCAGAGAGAGTGGCGGATCTCTCTCTGCTGCAGACAGATCTCGCTAGGGAAACCCTTCTCGGCAGGCAGACCGTCTCGCCACTGGCTACTCGCCATTTAGAAAAATGTTGCTCGCGCAGGTATTAGGCCTTCTGTGAGAGCAACTCACCAAAAATATGGCGAGTTCAAACCCCTGCCAAAAGTGCTTTTTCGCCGCTTACTGCATAGACCCCTAAAACAGGAGAGAGAAGAGAGTGAGAGAGCGAGGAAAGGTGTTAATATAGAGATCAGGGGAAAGAGTGTTGGGAAGAGAGGATGAATGAGACAGCAAGTGAAAGAGAACGATGGTTTCAGGAAGATTAGAGAATATTAGCACCTTCGCTGCCTGAGAGGCCAGCAATGAAGGGTCATCCCTCCTGAACTTCCCTGGGCCTTTCTACGTAGGAGACCTTCCCTCTGAAAATCTCTTTCTGGGGATAGAACAAAATGGCAGATAGATACAGGCGGAGTCTCGTTAATCCAGTCTAATGATGTCACTGCCTTCACAGGAAGTGCCAATAACCAGTGAAGAGGAGAAGAGCAGAGGATTCTGGGAGATGACATAGCAACTACACAGTCTCCATAACACAGCTGTCAAACTGTTAACATTAAGCTGTTTATAAATCAGCAGATTTTTTTCATTTTTCATTTTTTTTTTTTATAACTTGAATTTTATTGATGAATATATGCTTGTTATACATAAAGAGAGACGTTCAATTAAACATTTTACAACTTAGCATATAATAAACAATAATTTACGCATAACTGACCCACACGGTTTTTCGAGCCCTACTTAACCGTACGGAAGATGGTCGCTCTTATTGTGAGGGGTCGGGGGATAATAATAATAGTAATAAATTATAATAAATAATAAAAAAAAAAAAAAAAAAAAGGAGGGGGGAGGAGGAAAGAGGGAAGGGGTGTAGGGTAGGAATGGGAGATCGGAGGGAATGGATGGAGTGGTTTCTGAGAGCTGTTGAGATGTCTTTACAGCTGACAAATAGTTACCGTCATTGATGCAGGGTATATATGTGCATCCTCATGGTGTGTGTGGTATTTGTTGTGTGTGCGGTCTTCACCTCTCTGTAGGAGAACGCATTTATAACTATCATAGCCAGATTGTGTCACGTTCTACCCCAGGAATGTCTGTCTGTGCTAACCAAGGAGTCCAGACTTTTAGGAAATTGTCGCCAGTATCATTAACTAAACTTGTTAGCTTTTCCATCTGGCAGATAAACCAAATACGATTCCGAATCTTTGGGATAATTGGAATTTTGGGGCGTTTCCATAATGCTGCGATCTCACACCGCGTTGCTATTGCGAAATGTGCAATGAGTTTATTATGCGATTTTGACAGGTCTTTTAAGGGTCTATTTAAGAGAAACAACCATGTGTCTGGGGGAATAGAGAGGTCGAAAATCCTCTGGATCCAATTCCTGATTTGTTCCCAAACTAGGGAGATCCGCGGGCATGACCACAGCATATGTAACAGGTCAGCTGTTCCTGTTTTTCATTTTTAAAAATAATTTGTGCTTTTAATTTGCCATTTTTTGTATACGATATCAGTTGATTTGGGGCGAGATCGCACCTTTTAAATAATTTACTGTAACTTTTATCCTTTATACAACTTTTTCAGTCACGCTTCGTATGAATAAGAAAAATATGACATCTGCGCTAACTACATTAAAACCTGTGTTAAAATGAACGTGTCCAAAATGATATAGTGAGATATGAATATAAATACATTAAAAAATTTGTGAAAAATCGATAAAAAGTCAACACCCCCCCCCCCACCCCAAAAAAAAACAATTAATGAACCTTAATAGACGTTAGTGATTAGTGACAATCTTCAGAAGTCCTCAAGTTATGTTCCGCTTCATTGGGCCAATAGGAAGCAGTGACGTCATCCGGTGTGGCTTACTATTGGCACGCGTGACATGGACATGTAAACTCCACAGAGATACCGATACCGGCATCTCCTACGGAGGTAAGTGTCTCTAGAAGCAGGGGGTCCCCGGAGCAGAAACGAATGGGGTTCAGCTCCAGAGACTATTATTATAATAATTATATATTATTATTATTATTATTATTATAATTGTAACAGGGAAGCAACCCAGTCTCAATGAGGCTGCAATACAAAGCCTCAGTAGTCTGAGAAACCAGCAGGTTAATTTTAGCTAGACAATTAACCAGTCTCAGCCTGGTAAACTCTTGCTGAAACTGCACCCAGGAAGTCTTGAGCACACAGGAGGACACGACACGAGGGGACCAGACCCTTTATGCCTGGACACAGAGGACACAGGACCCTCCCAGAGTCTGGACCCTCAAGCAGACAACTATCCAGACTCCGGAGACTGACATGAAAGGCCACCTGCATTGAGGTACCTTTTGAGACTTTGGGGTGATAGGCTGGTAAGGGGCTTTTCCTCCCAGTCTTGTAGAAAGGGACTGGGAAGTAACTTTGCCCTTACACATGGATAGGTGTTTGTTTATTTTATTTTTGTATGCGCTGCATTGTTTAAAGGGACAAGCTCAATAAAGCCATTTTTTTAATTTCCCCAAAATTGTCTCCTTGTGTGTACGTCTGCACCTGCCTCTTACAATAATATTAATTAATTATTATTATCGTTTATTTGTAAAGTGCCAACATATTCCATTATACCTAAATAAATGTTCGATAGAATTATAGATAGAATGATAGGTATTGATATAAATTATAGATAACAGATCCCCCTCATCCAATAGTAATAAGGGATCTATTAGAAAGTGCCCCCTCCTTCCCAGGGGACCAGACACTGCAGGCATCAGACTCTGATAAATCTCCTCGTCCCTATCTGAATGAATCAGGGAAAGTGGGAGACATTGCGACCCAGCAGCAGGGCCCAGGCGCTGGTTCTGTACCCAGAACCTCTCTCCCTGCCGCCCGCACCTCCCTGCTCCCCCAAGCACAGCTCTCTGCAAGGCGCCTGACTTCTGCTACATCAATAGTAAGGGACCACATCAGTTTCTCACCAACCGCACGTCACTGATATCAGGGTCTCAGGAGTGGGACAGTAGGTAAGTGTCTCTGTAATTAGTGAGTGAGGGGGAGGTGTCTGCTCCCTCCTGTCAGTGGCCCTGTAAGTCCACCTACCCCTTCTCTTTCACTCTCCCTCCCTCTCTCATTCTCCCTCCCTCTCTCATTCTCCCTCTCTCTCCCATTCTCCCTCCCTCTCCCTCCCTCTCTCATTCTCCCTCCCTCTCTCATTCTCCCTCCCTCTCCCATTCTCCCTCCCTCTCCTTCATACTCCCTCTTGCTCATACTGTTTCCCCCTCCCTCATTTTCCCTCTCTATTCTCCCTCCCTCTTGCTCGCTCCAACCCTCTCACTCATTCTCCTGCTCTTTCACTCATTCTCACTTGCTCCCTCTCCCTCACTCATTCCCTCTCACTCTCCCTCACTCGCGCTCTCCCACGCTCCCTCCCTCTCTCTCCCTCTGCCCAACTTCCAGCAGGGCCAATCTTCTGGGTTCGGCCCTCCTCTGCACCCAGGCCTGGGACAGAGATGTCTGTTGGCGGCCCTGCCCATAAGTATATAATTATTTACTGCTGTGCCAATACATTAACACTACAAGAGCCAGCTTCATCCATGTGCATCACTGTGTGTAACAAACACCAACCTTCTCCTTTGTACCTCATATTTTCACTATCCCTTCCTTTTAGATTGCAAGCTCTTTGGAGCCTGTCCCTCCGTCCTTCCTGCACCAGCGTATGTAAATAGAATAATGTTGTAATTATATTGTTATTTTCGTCACATGCCCTTTCGTGTTGCGCTGCGCATTAATAAATGATGATAAAAACAATTATAAATTATTGGAGATATGTCTTCAAGGACCCAGATTAGGGAGAATTGGGGAGAAATCAGGAGTTTAATAGAAAAATGATGAGTTCAATCTGAATCAATTGAAGTATACAATATCTGTGAAACTGCTTCCAAATCGCAAGACGAGTAGAAAAGCAGTGAGAGATGACGCTCTATCCGGCTTGAATCAGCGTCTTGGAATTGACGCAGACAAAATTATTCTTCAAGGAAAGTGAGTACAAAAATGACAAACCCCCTTAAAATCAGCTGTTTAGTCTGTGAGTAGGTTACTGGCTCAGCACTTCTGTAACGCGGGCCGTGCTACGAAGCTTATGTAATGCGGCAGGCAGAAGCTTATTGGGATCTATGGCAAAATGGATAAGAAGCAGAAAGTGACACACTTTGAGTAGCTCATTTGCATGTCATTACCCAGAATCCTTTCCTGCAGTGGAAGCACTGTATGCCGAGAGATCATGGGGACGGTCAGGGTTACAGACCTGTCTGAGACGTGTGATTTTGCTCACACGTGGGATTTTTATTTACTGTACTTCAGGGAAGAAATGGCGTTATCTCCTACAGGGGTCCGTTTCCAAGTCTCCCGAATGCAGAACTGGGACAAAAAACACCATCATCATCCTCATTATCATCATTTGTTTTCTAAGTAAATACAGGCCTCCACTTAAGGGCGCATCACAGCACTGTGAGTTTGAGAACAACTACAATGAAATACAATTATTTCGTTACAAGCGACAGACAGGAACAGGCAGAGTTCTAATAACACACGGCTGCAATAAATGAACAAAGGTTATACATTCACTTTGCTGACATTTCATGGACAGTTCGAGATATAATTATGGGCATAAGTAACCTTTACAGACAGGATTAAAATGGTGTTGGAAGAGGTAGGATACGCCGGCAATGTGTGGTGTTAGAAGAGGCCCTGCCATAAGGAGCTTACAATCTATAGGCAGGGTAGGTGGGAACATGGGGGACGGGGGAGGAGAGGGCTGGTGAGTTTCAGATTGCAATAAAACAGCGGTGACATTACCAAACGGCGACACACGTTGCCTGCCCTGCGGCTGACACTTTTGGGACGACTTGGGTGTTTTTGTCCCAGAGATTCAATGTTAGAATGATACAGCAGCATAGCAAAGAACTGCACCCCACGGAGCACAGAAGTGCACCCCACAGCAGCATAGTACAGAACTGCACCCCACGGCAGCGTAGCATTAGACCTGCACCCCACGGCAGCACAGACCTGCACCCCACGGCAGCACAGACCTGCACCCCACGGCAGCAAGACCGCACCCACGTTAGCACACGAACCTGCACCCCACGGCGCACAGACCTGCACCCCACGTTAGCAAGCACAACCTGCACCCACGCAGCACAGACCTGCACCCACGTTAGCTACACAGACCTGCACCCCACAGTAGCACAGACCTGCACCCCACGTTAGCATAGCACAGACCTGCACCCCACAGTAGCACAGACCTGCACCCCACGTTAGCATAGCACAGACCTGCACCCCACAGTAGCACAGACCTGCACCCACGCGCTTAGCGATAGCACAGCACTGCACCCCACAGTAGCACAGACCTGCACCCCAAGCATACGCACAGCCTGACCCCACGTTAGCACATAGCACAGACCGCCACCCCACAGTATGCACAGCCCTGCAACCCACAGTAGCATGACAGCCCTGCACCCACAGCAGCATAGCACAGACCTGACCCCACAGTAGACAGCCCTGCACCCCAACAGTAGCACAGACCTGCACCCACAGTAGCACAGCCCCTGCACCCCACAAGTGCCATAGCACAGCCCTGCACTCCACAGCAGCATAGCACAGCCTCGCACCCACAGCAGCATGCACCAGACATGCACCCACGTTAGCATGCACAGACCTGCACCCCACAGTAGCACAGACCTGCACCCCACGGCAGCACAGACCTGCACCCCACGGCAGCACAGCCCTGCACCCCACGGCAGCATAGCACAGCCCTGCACCCCACAGCTGCATAGCACAGCCCTGCACCCCACAGTAGCATAGCACAGCCCTGCACCCCACAGCAGCATAGCACAGCCCTGCACCCCACAGCAGCATAGCACAGACCTGCACCCCACGTTAGCATAGCACAGACCTGCACCCCACGGCAGCACAGACCTGCACCCCACATTAGCATAGCACAGACCTGCCCCCAGGCAGCACAGACATGCCACCCCACAGCAGTATAGACGACCATGCACCCCACTGGGTTATGATAGCACAGACCTGCACCCACAGCCAAAGTAGCACCGACCTTGCACCCCACGTTAGCATAGCACAGACATGCACCCCACAGTAGCAAGACCTGCAGCCCACGTTAGCATCAGGCAAAGACCTGCACCCCACAAGTTTAGCACAGACCCTGCACCCCACGAGCATGCACAGACCTTGCACCCCACAGTAGCACACCCGACATGCACCCCACGGCAGCACAGACTGACCCCCACGGCAGCACAGACTGCACCACACGGCAGCACAGCCATGAACCCCCACGGGCATAGCAAGCCCTGCACCCCCACGGCAGCACAGACCGCACACCAACAGTAGCACAGACCTGCACCCCACGGACGCACAGACCTGACACCCAAAGGCAGCACAGACATGCACCCCACGGCAGACCAGCCATGCACCCCACGGCAGCTCAGACCTGCACCCACGTCAGCATAGCACAGACTGCACCCCACGCAGAACAGGACCTGGACCCCCACGTTAGCATAGCACAGGACCTGCACCCACAGTAGCAAGACATGCACCCCACGGTTAGCATCAGCACGACCTGCACCCCACGGCAGCACAGACCTTGCACCCACGTTAGCATAGCAAAGACCTGCACCCAAACACAGAGACCAGACCTGCACCCACGTCTAGATAGACACAGAACTGCACCCACAGTAGCCACAGACCTGCACCCCACGTTTGAGAGCACAGACCGGCACCCACAGTAGCACAGCATGCACCCCACGGCAGACAGACCGCACCCCAGGCAGCACAGACCTGCCCCCACGGTAGATAGCACGACACTGCACCCCAAGTCTGCAAGCGTAGCACAGCAAAGCACCCCAAGCAGCATAGCACTAGCCACATGCCCACCACCACAGTCGATAGCCCAGCCTGCACCCCACGTAGCATAGCAAAGACTGCCACCCCACAGCAGACATAGCACAGCCTGCACCCCACGGCAGCACAGACTCGCACCCCACGGCAGCACAGCCCTTGCCCCAACGGCAGCATAGCACACCCCTGCACCCCACGATGAATAGCAAGCCCTGCAACCCACAGCTGCAAGCAACAGCCCTGCCACACCACGGCAGCATACACAGCCCTGACCCCCCAGTAGCTAGCACAGCCCTGCACCACAGCCGGCAGGACATGTCGGGGGGGTTTGGGGGGGGAAGGAAAAAGCGCTCCAGGTGGTCTGCTTGATGATCCTTCTCCATGCTGTTAACCCCTTCCATGTGGGCTAATGAAACAGGGGCCAGATGAGGCAGATTGGGGAGCCTTACTCTCTCAGGGGAGCTGGCCTTTGGGGAGACTCAGGTGGGTGGGGATGTCCCTAGCGGACCATGTGGTTTCGAATAGAATTGATCACAAAAATACACATCATCAAAGTAAAGGTGTGTGCCCTTTGATGTGGTATTTTTGCCCAGTTACAGGCCCTCTGAATCAAAGAGTTAATACCACCCCCTTTAGATGGGAAGCTGTCTGCTGGTAAGGTTTCTCCCCGTAGTTGCAATTCTCATTCTGACATTGGTTAGCCCAAGACGATGAACAAGTTTAAAACATCCATGGTGCACCCACTGATACAACGCAGCTGTTGGTCTCCAGGCGCAATAGCAACATTGAAATGGTGTTGCATTGCAGGCATACTGGGTTAATAATAAACCATTGATACACCACTCATCCCATCACCGAACGACACCCTGGAAGGAGCATATCTATGTCAGACTGCAGCACTCTGCTTAT
>WSYH01005125.1:0-46982 GCA_036426205.1 Ascaphus truei | reverse complement strand
AGCAACGCGATCGCGGCCTCGGCAACCGGCCCGATCGCGTCCCCAGCAACCGCCCGACCGCACCATAGTAACCGCCCGATCGCGTCATGGCAACCGGCCGCACACCCACACCGCGCGCTCGCAACGGGGAAGGAGGGGGTGAGTGCGCGAGGGGGGACCTGGCTACATATATATATATATATATATATATATATATATATACTTTTGTACAATTTACTTACTTAAACTAGCATATACTTTTGTATATCTTTCTGTATATACTACCCACAGTGTACCAAGTCCTTTCCAAAGGGAGAATGCAGTACAGTAGTGGGACTTATCATACAATAAGTGCAACAAACTCAGAAATAGGCAAGAAAATCCCAGCGTGAGAGTTGCGTTATTAGAGCAAAATATCATAGCCCTAGGCAGTGACTAACGTTTTTTCTTTTAACATTTTTATCAGTACATTTTTTTATCTAATGATATTATTACCATAAATTAAAAATAACATTTGTAGCCATGCAATTTTTCATTTTATTCGTCTTTCAAATTACTTCTTTCTTTTTATTTCTATTCCATTATTTAAAAAAAAAATACTTCTGGATAGTTCTTATTTTTATTGTTATTACTTAATGATATATTATTACCTGCTATATTCTGTTCCCTGGTTTCAATTTGCTCAAAACTTTGAATTTACATAAAACATTGAATTGCTGCTACAAATTCTGTACATCTAAATTATTAATTAAAATATTTATTTTACTTTAAATATTACAATGAGCATACAGATGCAGCGGCCGTTATCCGATAATTTCTCAGAGCAGTTTTAGTAAAGTCTGCTGAATTCTGCGCATCATTCACTCGTTAATCTTCCGTGAAGGTTGTCAATCACAACTCTTTTTACTGCTGCTGATTTCATTGATTATCTGGATTCTGATTTTATTTGGGTGTAGTTCTTGGCATATCCGCCAGATGGCAGAAGTGAATACCTTTGCATAGACTATACAGTGGGTAGTGAATCTGCAGGTGTTTTAAAAACAGATAAAAATAGTGTCTATTACACTGATCCATTGTAAGTTGACCTTGGTCGCAAGGAGTTATCAAATGTAGGCATTTAATAATTAAAATCTCGAAACCGAATGTTGTGGCCATTATTCTACATTGCTATGGCTGCTAAATGGCTGAATGGACATACACTGAACACCATGTCAAGTACTTATACTAGACCGGACTGTTGTTATGCATATTTTTTTTCTGCAATTAATGCTGGAATAGATAAGAAGGCGACTTTTGAAGAGATATATGGCTACATCATTGACAAATATGATTTCTTCAAATTTTCACCAAATAAACGTGGGTGGAAAAATTCGATACAGCAAACTTTATCTATGAATGATAGCTTTTTTCGCTCATCCCCTCCTCTGGGAAGAACCAGAAGTTATTGGTCAGTGCTCCCAGCTTTTGCCAGTATGTTTGATTACCGAGACAGGTTGGGTTTAATCCATTTAAAACGTGTACTTCTTGAACTTGCAATGTGCAACCTCTGGCTTACCAATACTATTGCAATAACGGGCCGACCGTCACTGAAAACCTGGTGAACCACAATCCTTGCTACCTGGACCCACCTGATTACCAGGTTCAGCAGGCACCTGTCAACTTTAATGCAGACTACATGAGTGACCACAGCTTGTACGCACAATACACCTTTGACATTGGCTTATCTCCACCCAGTTGGCAAAGTTTATAATAATGTAAATATAATGTACTATACAGTATTAACTTTTATTCCCAATGATACTACAGTAAAGTGTACAGTATGCCTGCAATAGTCCTTCAATGCTTGTACACACGCGCACTAGAGCATGACTTGACGCATGCGCAATACTAGAACTTATAGCATCATTTTTTTTTCCAGTAAAGAAACTTTGAAATCGAGCATCAAAGGTGATAAGGAAGAAGTTCGATAGAACTCTAATATCCCTTTTTTTAAATGTTGCCCTTTTTTTACTTTTATACAGTCTGTAATACCAACTAACCTATGCAATTGGGAGTCACTACCCTTTCGCGCAATGAGAAGCAATGCCGCAGAGATGCTGAACTTTGTCTGTATTTTGGGGGTCCTGGACATTTTGATTTCTCTTGCCCCAACAAGACGGGAAATGCAAGGTTTCCATGAGGCCTAGGGGAGTCTTATTGGGAACTATCTCTTTATCCCCTATACCGTAGCTACTTCCAATCCCACAAAGATCCTTGTGCCTATCTCCCTGTCTGGTAAAGAATTTTCCATGTCCACATTGGCCTTTCTTGATTCGGGTGCAGGGGGCAACTTTATAGATCAGAAGTTCACAGAGCACCACAAAATCCAACTAGTGTGCAAGAAGAACCCTATCGCTTTGGAGGCTATTGATTGCAGACCACTTCAACCTGCGTTCATCTCGTTGGAAACCCAGATTGTCCAGTTAAGGTCTGTAAATTATCATGTGGAAGATATCTCTTTGAATGCCATTCACACTCCCTCTAATGCAGTAATCCTGGGCATACCCTGGCTACAGGTTCATAACCCACGGATTGACTGGTTGAACAAGGAACCTATTTAGTGGAGTTCGCACTTCCTCCAGAATTGTCTTGAGGGTTCAAGTAGCATCTATGCAACTACCATATCTGAAGACAAGGAAAGGGTACAATTGTTGGAGGAATACTTCGACTTCATGGATGTCTTCGACAAAGTCAAATCGGAAAAACTTCCTCCACATTGTCCTTACGATTGCCCTATCGAATTGCTTCCAGGTACTTCTCCGCCTAGAAGAGCCTCATATCCTTTGTCTATGCCTGAAACTAAGGCCATGAAAGAATATATCGCTGAGAATCTTTTAAGAGGTTTCATCCGCAAATCCACTTCTCCCGCTGAGGCTGGGTTTTTCTTTGTGAAGAAAAAGGATGGGACCTGCGACCTTGTATTGATTATCGTGGACTCAATAAAATTACTATTAAAAATCGCTATCCCCTTCCTTTCATATCCAAACTTTTTGGTCGTCTTCAGGGAGCAAAGATCTTTTCTAAATTGGATCTATGTGGTGCGTATAACCTTATCAGAATCCATCAAGGCGATGAGAGGAAAACCGCATTCAATACCCGTGATGGACACTATGAGTACTTGGTCATGCCGTTCGGTCTCTGCAATGCTCCAGCTGTGTTTCAAGAGTTTGTCAATGAGATTTTCAGGGATCTTCTTAACTCATTTGTAATTGTTTACTTGGACGATATTTTTATTTTTTCTAAATCTATACAGGAACTTTTAGGACACGTTAAACAAGTATTGCTTAGCCTACGAGACAACCATCTATTCGCTAAACTTGATAAGTGTCACTTTCATCAATCTTCTACAGTTTTCTTGGGATACATCATCTCAGATTCTGGTCTTATGATGAACCCTGCCAAGGTCAAAGCGAGTTTGGACTGGCCCCAACCCACCACACTCAAGGCAAGGCTGTACAGCGCTTCCTGAGTTTTTCCAATTATTACCACAGATTTATTCAGAATTTCTCTTCTTTAGTAGCTCCCTTGATGGCTCTTACCAAAAAAGGAGCAGATCCCACATCTTGGTCGTCTGATGTAGTCAAGTCTTTTGATCATTTAAAGAAAGCATTTGTATCCGCCCCGGTTCTGGTTCATCCCGAACCCAAGCTCCCTTTTACCCTTGAGGTGGATGTATCTGATGCTGGAGTAGGCACTGTTCTTTCCCAGAGCAAAAATTCTCAGGCTAGGTTATATCCTTGTGCTTTTTTCTCCCCAAAATTTTCCGCAGCAGAACCCAACTATGATATTGGAAATCGTGAACTTTTGGCCATGAAACTTGCATTGGAAGAATAGAGACACCTTTTAGACGGAACATAGATGCCTATAACTATTCTTACGGATCACAAGAATTTGTTGTATATCGAGGGAGCCCATCGTCTCGGAGCACGCCAAGCCAGATAGTCACTCTTATTTTCTAGGTTCAATTTTGATATCTCCTATCTTACTGGGACAAAAAATGTCAAAGCAGATGCTCTGTCTCATCAGTTTTCTCTTAAGGATAATTCCGAGGATCAACTTAAGTTTCTTCTTCCTTCCAAACTCATTCTTTCTTCCACTAACTTTGAGGCTCTAATGGATATCGCCCCCCAGCAAAATCAGATCATGATGACCTTGTGGTCCCTGAGGGTCATCTGTTTACTTCTCCTTCTTTGCGCAAGCAGGTCCTGGAATGGGGACAATCTTCCAAATCGGCAGGTCATTCCGGTGTGAATAGGACATTGGATCTCATTTCCTGGACCTTCTGGTGGCTTCGGATGCAGAGGGATATTAAGGACTTTGTACTTGCATGCCCAACTTGAGCCAGGACTAAGACTTCTAGAAACCTTCCTGCCAGGTTACTTCAGCCATTACCTGTTCCGGTTCAGTCATGGACACACTTATCCATGGATTTGTGGTGGATTTACCTAATTCTAAAGGTATGAACACTATTCTTGTAGAAGTAGATCGGTTCTCCAAGCAATCACATTTTGTCCCACTTAAAGGCCTGCCTAGCTCTCCCAAACTTGCTTATATGTTCATCAAGGAGATCTTTCAGCTGCACAGGGTTCCAACAGTGATTTGTATCTGATAGAGGATCGCAGTTCGTATCTAAATTTTGGCGCTCTTTTTGTCTTCAGTTGTGCATATATCCACTTCTCTTCTGGGTATCACCCGCAGACTAATAGGCAGACAGAGAGGACTACTCAGTCTTTAGAGCAATTCATTCAGTGCTTTGTGTCCGATTCCCAGGCCGCTTGGTCGGAGCTCCTTCCTTGGGCGGAATTCGCGCACAACAACCTTCGTAGTAAATCGACCACTAAATCTCCCTTTTTCATCAATTATGGGTTCCATCCAGCTACTCTCCCTCTTACAGTTTCTACTCCAGGGGACTCAGCCGCTGACAATAAAATCAGAGAACTTCAAGATCAATTGAAAAGGACACAAAGGAATGTCGAATCAGCCGTCGAGAGACAGAAACGTCAGGCTGATTGCCATTTTATACCAGCTCCCAAATTTAAGCCCGGCGACAAAGTCTGGTTGTCTTCAAAAAATATTAGGCTAAAGGTTTCGTCAATTAAGTTTGCACCTAGATTCCTCGGCCCGTTCTCGATTTCTGAAAAGATTAACCCGGTGGCTTACCGTCTGTGTGTACCTCCCTCCATGAGAATTCCTTCAGTTTTCCATGTGTCCTTACTAAAACCACTGATCCAGAATGTATATTCCGTCCCCGTTTCCCCTACCAACACCGTATTAGTACAGGGGCAACCCGAATATGAGATCCAATCCATACTGGATTCCAAATTTTCTCGAGGTTCCTTAAAATATCTCATTCCTTTGTAGGGATTTGATCCTGAGGAGAGAACATGGGTTTCCAGCCATCGGATTCATGCTGCAAGGATGGTTAGGAGTTTCCACTTAAATTTTGCAGAGAACCCTTCATGGAGTCGCTCGGAAGTCGCTCCTAGGGGGGGGGAGCCTTCCTCGCTCCTCTCATCCCCTTGGCCCTCTTGTGAAGCAATATAATGGTGGTACTCATGCGCGGCGCGCGGACACTGCGCTGGTCCCATTGGTCTTTTTGATTCCTGGGCTCCGGCGGTGCTCCTGGTCCACGGGCATTGACTTGCGACGCATGTGCTGTGCGCGTTCTCCTCGGTGCTCTACGGTCCCTACCACCAATCCCCGCTCTCATCCTGACGTCAGAGTTAAACGGCGTGGCTACTCTCTGCGCTTCTCCTCTGTCCCCGTTTGTCCCACCTCCTATCTCGGCCCCTGTACTGGTCTGGGTCTCGTGGCGCACACTGACGCTGCGTGACTGTGTCGCGGGCATGATGTGCGGGTTGTGCGCAGTGCACGCACTCTCTGACACGATTTCCATCGCCTGTCTCATAGAACGCACCTGCGCGGTCCAACAGCCTATCGGTGTATGTATTTCACTTCGTGGATGCCTCCCATTGGTGGGAGGTCTTTAAAAATGCTCTCAGAGGGGGCGTGTCGATGACGTCACACAGGACGGCCGGGTGAAGGAAGAGCTCCAGAGACCCTTCCGACTAAACTTTAATTTGCAGGAGTTTTAACCCGACCAAAAACTTCTCAAAACTCACAAATAAGTCCCTAAACCTACCAGGATGACAACTAAGGGGAAAAACCCCCCAACCCAGGGAGTGGGTAGCTTCTTCACACCCGCAAAGCGGCCCGCTAAGGCGGGAGGTAAGAAGCAAGATGGCGCCCAGACCCCAGGCCAGCGAGGCAAACAGGGCCCCCAGGACCCATCAAGCCCCGCTGAGACCACCCTACCCGTGGACGGAGGCATTACAAAGGATTATCTGGAGGGGTTGCTCGCCAAGCTCCAGTGTTCCCTACAAGCCAACATTAAAGAGGCGGTGGCTGAAATCAGGCAGGACATCCATGGTCTGCAGGAGCGAGCTACCACACTGGAGACCAGGCTAGACGAGGCCTTACACCACCAGTCAGAGGCAGACGATGAAATCATACGCCTGGGCCACGAAATAAATGCCTTAAAAGATGGCCTGGAAGACCAGGAGAATAGGGATCGCCGGCAGAACCTGCGCATCCGCGGCATCCCTGAGGCTGTGCTACCCTCGCACCTGCGGGACTACCTGTCAGATTTCTTCCTCCTCCTATGCCCTGAGCTCGAACCGCGGGACCTAGAGATGGATAGGGCGCATAGAGCCCTGGGCCCACGCGCTGAAGACCCTAACCGCCGACGGGACGCGATCGTACGCCTTCACAGTTATACAACTAAAGAAAGGCTGATCACGGCAAGCAGAGGGAAGAACACGATCGCGTTCCGAGGTGAGCAGCTGCAGGTCTACAATGACCTGTCCAAGTGGACTGTGGACCGCCGCAAAGCCCTCCGCCCTTTGACACTGCTCCTCCGTGAGAAGGGGATAACTTATAAATGGGGGTTCCCCTTCAAACTGGTGGTTTCCCACAAGGGCAAACTCCTCACGCTGCGACACCCCGAAGACATGGAGCACCTTGCCAAAGTCCTGGGCCTCCCGGCAGAGCCCTTTCAGTCAGAACACCTACCGGATGGCCAGCCACGAGAAAGAGATGACATCCCCGTACGAACATCAGAGAGGATCGCGGGACAAAGACAGTCCCGAGAAAAATAAAGGACTACCCAGTACAAACCACGGCCAGCTCCTGAGGAACCCCTAACTCACATAACAAAATAACATGCAAAACAACACCATAAAGGCAAATATATACCCCCCAAAATGGCGCCGGGAGCACCCATACCTTTCCACGTGGCCACTCCTCAGTCCAGAGATCGCTGGAGCCCGCACCCGGACACAGGTCCAATATCAAACCCCAGCCACCTCACTGAAGCCACAGCGACAGCGGGGCTCCGAAAAGCTGACTCCGGTGCCTCACAGAGGAACATGGCTACCGTCCAGACGAACGCTGCTTCAAACTCCAAGGATCCCCCAGGATCCCTCAAGATGGCGACGGGTGAGTCCATTCCTCCCCACGTGGATCTTCTTCGCCCCGCGGCTGCCTGGCTATCTCCACAAAATGGCATTGGGGGTGGACTCATACCAACGAGACGCTCCCCGCCGCCCCATACGAGCACAGGCTGACGTCATCGGAAGGCGCGACAGGTTCCCGCCTCTGACGACGGCATCCCCAGAGCAGAACTATGGCTGCCCGCGAGGACCACTAGGCTCCGCCCAATGGCTACCCTCTGGACGTCCCTTCTCTGCCCACGCTTGGTTCCTGGCTCCCGGCTCCGGTCCCCCCAGCNNNACTATCCCCACACCCCTCGACCGCGGGGGAGTCATGCCAGCTTGCCTCCCCCTGCCGCGGCACCCGGATCCCTGCCCCCTCCCCCCCCCCCCACGCAAGAACCCGGACAGCACAAACCTGGGCAGACACCCAGCAGACGATCGTTGGAAGACCGGGTTGGTACAGCTGATGCACCTCAATGCACCCAATTCGGGAGACTTGCCCCACAGCACATTAAACTAGATGTGGCCCCCCCCCTCCCCTCTCCCTCTACTCTTCCCTCCTCGCCTCCTCTCCCCCAGCCCCCTCATCCTCCTCCCCTGCCGCCCCCCCCCTCCCCACCATCCCTTCCCTACCCCCCTTCTCACTTCCCCTCCCCCCCAAAGCCCCTATAGCAGTTTAATATGACGAGGCCCTTACCCTACCTCCCACCCCTAGCCCCCCCCCACCCCGAACCCCCCAACCCACCCCTTTCCCCCCCCCCTCACCCCACCTCCCCTCTACTCCTCCCTCTTCACCTCCACTCCCCGCTGCCCCCCCTCTCTCTCCCTTCCTTTCCCCTCCTCCCCCCCTACGCCCCCCCCCCCCCTGTTTTTTTTTCCTCCCCTACCCCCTTTCTACTCCCTTCCTCCCCCCCCCTCCCTTCCCCCCTTACCTCCATTCAAGTACCTACCCCACCTCCTCAACAGAAGCTGCCCCACCTACACAGACGCGGAGCACTCCCTTGTTGAGCCACCCTTGAACTTTCCTGCTCCACAGGACCCCAAGAGATGATAGTTTTTTCTTGAACTGTATAGATATATGTACATGTCTAACTAGACTATCACTGCATACACTCTGTCGCTGTATGGGGTATAATGTATGAAATGTATCTGATGCAGAATATGTACGCGAAAATCCTGTTACCTCCCCACCCCCTACCCCCCCCCATCCCCCCCCTCTTCCTGACCCCCCCCCTACCCACTCCCCTCCCCGGCCCCCCCCCCCCCCCTAAAACCAATCCTCCCCCCTCCTCCCCCTCCTTCCTCTCACGGAGTCACCCCCTGTTGAGACACCACTTGAATCTCACCGCTTAAGGAGCTCAAGAGCAAGCCGCTCAGCTCAATATTGCATATACCCAAACTGTCTGGATCTGTATACACACTGTCCACCCGATACGGAATTAATGTTTGAATGAAATCATGCAGGAATATGTTCGAAACTGTTCTCTCCCCCTCCCACCCTGATTCCCCCCCCCCCATCCCCCTTCCCGTCACACCACTTCCCCCCCTCCTCCCCCAGTCCCCCCCTCTCCCCTCTTTTCCCCCAAGGAGCACTCCCAGAGGAGACCAACCGAACCTCACCGCCCAAGAGAGCCCAGAGGTCACAGGTTCATCTTAACCTTGTATACACCTAACGAACTGTCAATGTACACATAATGTTCGACCGACAAGCAGTATAGGGGCTGTGTGAACATTTAGCGGGATGTTTCATGAACTGCCCCTCCACCGCCTATCCCTGAACCCTCCCCCCCCACTCACCCCCCCCCTACCTCCCACCCTCAGTACTGGGCACCTGGCCTACCTACCCCCTCCCTCCCCCCCCCAACACTCCACAAAGCCCACACAGGATAGTAGCCCAACAACTGGACACCCTCGAGCTAAGTGTCTCGGAAATAACTCCTCGTAGCTAAGGGTCTCTCCCCAGCCCACCTTTACTGGAGACTGTCGTCGTACCCGCCCCTAGGGTCTAAACCAACCAACCGGCCTGCAGGTCAGACCGGTTTCAAACTTTCTAGACCCAATAGGGTCTACCTTCCTCTATCTTACCCCCGCTGATCCTATCCCAGCGGCCCCCTCCCACCACTCCCCCCCACTCCATTTGGCTGTCCAGCTTCAACTTCAACGCAGAGACTGCAAGCAGCGAACATTAATACCAGACTGAATGTCCCATCAAAAAGCACTAAGGTTTGTTCCCAAATGTCAAGGACTCCACAATACTAGAAAAGACGCCTGGCCCACAGGAGATTAAGAGGTTGGGGGCGATGTTGTTTTCCTCCAGGAGACACACTTCAGTCTCAAGAACCGCCCAAAACATTTACCATGCGTACCCGTTGAGCTATTTCTCTTCATACAGTAGTAAACGCAGAGGGGTTGCCATTCTGATTCGTCAGGGCCCCCCATTTAATCTAACAAAAATCCAGGCAGACCCAGAGGGAAGATTTATTGTGGTCTACGGTTCACTTTCAGGCTCGGCAGTCGCCCTTATTAACCTATATGACCCAAATAGAACCAGACAGATTTCTTTAAAACAGTTCTGGACGAAATTGACCCACAATACCTATCTTCGCTACTTAGTAGGCGACCTTAATATGGCTCTCAACCCCAAGGAAGATAAATCGAGCCTCCCAGGGTGACAACACTCCACCCAGTCACCAAAGACTGGGGAAAAAATTCAAGGACATTATGGGGACTTTTCTCTTTGGACATTGGAGAACACAATCAGGGGCAAAGGGAATACACCTTACTCGGCCCCTCACCAGACATATTCCCATATAGACTACTTCCTTGCTACCAAGAACATTCTAGAAGCCACCTTAGACACAGACATCGGCCCAATCCATGTGGTCAGATCATGCCCTATCACCATGACCCTATCCATTCCATTCGTGAAACAATCTATATTGCTGGAGACTTAACGACTCCCTACTGACATCACTCGGGACAGTACGGGAGCTCAAAAATCCCTTAAGGAATATTTCCGGATAAATACAGGCACTGTCGCCTCTCCAGCAAGCCTATGGGAAGCCCATAAGGCGACAATCAGAGGACATTTATCTCGATTGCCTCCCATCGGAAAAAAAACTAAACTCAAACAAACCAAAGAGCTAACAGACAAATAATCAGCTTAACAACATAGAAAAATACACCTCCCGGTTTTATTCTGCTCTGAACTAGAAAATCCATGGAAAATAACAACCCTATCACAACTAAAACGAAACGTTTAAACAGGATTCAGCTAGAGCGACTTAAGAATTCAATGGAAATGTAGAAAAAGTCTAATGACGGGTCAGAGGTATTTGATAAAGGACAAGGCGACAGCTTCTTAGCAAGTCGAGGCATAACAAAAAGTCAATACGGCGATCGATGCTGGTGAGCTTCTATATAACGAAAAAAATTGCAGAGGATTTACTAATTTTATTAAATTATACAACCTAAAGGCTCCTTGACTAGCCCGACCCGAAGGAGCATCGGCTGCCATTGATACCTAGCTGAATGCGACCTCCCCTCATTAACAAGAGGAGGAAGCCTTCTCCTGAACGCCACAATACGCGGAAGAATTGGAAAGGCCGTCAAGGCCTCCAAAATCTCTAAAGCACCGGGCCCTGATGGTTTCACAAATGCCTATTACAAGAACGTTTCTCCCATTCTGTCCACCCACCTATACAATTGTCAACTCATTTCTAGAAGGGAGTCCTATCCCATCTTCAATGTCGTCCGCCAATCTGGCCTAATTCTCAAAGAAGGGAAGGACCCCCACCCGATGTGGAGCTATAGACCAATCTCACTGTTGAACAACATCTAAAAACTGTATAGTAAAATATGGCGAGACAGACTTAATCCAATCCTCCCGAGACTAGATAAACATGGACTAGGTCGGGTTTGTCCTGGGCCGCCAGGCTCAGACAACACCGTAAAATCATTCATTTAGTTGCCATGCCCATCTTTCAGACTCACAAGCTATGTTATTAGTTAGATGCAGAGAAGGCATTTGACAGAATTGACTGGCTATTTCTAGACCAAACATTAAAAAAAATTGGATTCAGGGACTCCTCCTGAAGGGTGTCCAGGCACTCTACCAAAACCCATCTGCCTCAGTTGAACTATCAGGTGGAGGATCGGAACAAATCCACATTAGAAATGGAACCCGACAGGGTTGCCCCCTCCCCTCTCCTTTCGCTCTCACGATTGAACCACTGGGACTAAAATAAGACAAAATCCGAACATCCAGGTATCCCCATTGCCACTGAACATTACAAAATTTCCCTATTCGCTGACGACATTATCCTGACCTTGACCAAACCCCTAACTTCCCTCCCCAACTCCAGATGGAACTGACGGAGTTTGGAAAGATATCAGGATATATAAATAAACAGCGACAAATCAGAGGCCCTAAATCTTAGTCTCCCTGACCCTAGGTCAAGCTCCTTAAACTAAATTTTGCTATCGATGGGGTCCCTCATGCATTAAATATCTGGGAATTAATGTAGCTAGGCATCGGGACCTATATAGGGAAACTACCCAAACTATGGGACCAGATCAAAAAAGATCTAGATCGGTGGGAAGGTTATCAGATCTCATGGATCGGGAGGATTATCTCTACCAGATGAATATACTCCAAGAATGTTGTACCTTTTCCAGACGCTCGATCCGGTCCCGGCCCGCCGATCTAAATATATACAGAATAGCTACTCCACTTCTTTGGCGTAGAGACCCAGAGTCGCCAGATCAGTCCTATGACTACTAGATCCAGAGGAGGGATGGGGGTATCTGATCTATAAAATACTATCTAAGCCGTCTCAGCTCAGGTAGGTAGTAATGTGGAACTCAGACCCGACCGATTGTTGCGGGTGAGAATGGAGACTCAATGTGCCAAATTGCCTTCTCTGCAAGCCTGCCTCTGGAGCCTGGACAGAGGAGGCCACTACACAATCTTAACTACAGCCTCACGATTTTGTGGGACACTGGTCAAGATGCAAATATAAATAAACCTCTCCTCCACAAGCTCACAACTCACCCCCCTCGTTAATAACCCCAAATTCTCCAGGATGCGGATCTAAACTGTTCGCCCACCTTTACACACGGGGTATAGAGGCGATTGCCGATCTACTGAGCCTAGGGAAGTCCTGAGCTACCAAGAACGAGGAACAAATTTAAATAACAGAATTGGACACCTTCAAATATCTCCAAATTAGAAATTTTGTCAGAGTTACCTGCCCTCAACCAGAATACCCCACTCTCACTCACCATTTGACACCTGTGTGAGGGCAAGACCTACCAGAAGGGACTTATCTCGAATATATACAATGCATTAATGCGCTCAACGTCCCCCACACAGCATGATTACATGCTCAGATGGTCAGCGAACTAAATGTTATATCGAAAGAGAGACTTGGGAAAAATCTGGAAAGCAGCCTCAGAAACTTCCCTTTGCCCACAATTAAGGAAAACATTTATAAGATCATGTTTGGCTGGTATCTTACCCCAGCACGATTAAACCAGATCTACCCTCTGGCTTCAGACCAATGTTGGAGAGGCTGTGGTAATGAGGGGACATGGCCCACATCTGGTGAGACTGTCCAGAAATTTTGAAATACTGGGCCAAGGTCCAAATTCTGATAAAAGAGGTCACCGACTAGAAGTTCCTATTGAACCACTGACACTTCCTGTTGGCCGCACCCATGCCGAATATTGTTCGGCCCACCAGGAAATTAATATCCTTCATTCCCGCGGCGAGATGCTGTATTGCGGCCTCCTGGAGGAAACAAACTACGCCTGCGTAAACACGATTAAAAAAAGGATTGGGGAAGTGATGATTATGGAGAGGCTTACAGCACCATAGACAAAAACCCCGGCTTCGAGGGCATCTGGGAACCCTGGTCCCAGCTCACTAGAGCGCGCCAACCAACCAGGTGGGAATGAGGCCTATCCCCTCCATAAGGGAAAACTCAAACGGCTCTCACTAGAGAAGACTCACAGCCAAATGGGATGGACCAAACCCCCCCTATCCCCCCTACCCCTCCCCCCCCCCTCCCTCACACACCCTCATCTCCACACACCACCCCCCTCTCTGCCTTCCCTCTAGAAGGCACTCCCTTTCTCTCTGACAACTTAGGTTGCCATTCTTTTTCCCCCAAAAAAACAGATGTTTTTGGAAAATTGTTAGGCCATGATATGTGTCAGTACTGTTGTATTATCTGAATGCCTAATAAAACATTGAAAAAAAAAAATGCTCTCAGAACTCTCAGTCATTGCTGAGCATTAACTCCAGTTTGTTGTGACCCTGTTCCTCACTATCTTGTGCCTGTCTGCCTCTACTTGCTGCCTGACCCTGCCCGAACTACTTTGTGATACTCTACTGCACTGACCTTTGGCTTTGGATAGGACTACTCTACTCTCTCCTATATACCTCGGATTGGAATATGATGACGCTGCTCTCTCCTGCACTGACACTGCCGTTTGGCTCTACGACTACTCTAAACTCTCCAATCCTGATCCGGCTTCGCACCCCAACGACTCCGCTACTCTATACTCCTTGACCCGGCAAGAAACCTCGTTTACGCTGTCTTCTATTACCCTGATCTGGCCTGCAAGACTATCCTACACTCTAATCATGGCCTCACGGTTGTGGTCGACGTTTTGTACCAATCCCTACCTCAGCCGTGCAGGTTGTGACTCGTTTGTGGGTGAGTTACACATTACAGTATGCTCGGCCAAACAAACTAGAACCCTGATGAGGTAGGAAGAGTCCTGAGCATGCACGCCAACACCTGTTAAGTCTTGACAATAAATAGGAGTCTAATGACCAAAACTTGGGAACCTTCCGAGAGGACGTTAGAACCTATTCCTTCACCTCCAAGGGCTCGCCCCGGATCCGTGCAATGGTCACAGTACCCTTCCATGCCTGCTTACCTGTCCAAACCCCGACTTCCCACGTCCAATAGGTATGGGGAAATCCTACGAGTGGTCGTCTTGGTTAACCAGTGTTTCATTCAGTTTGTCTGCTGCCTTCTGGCAGGGATTGTCTGAGACTGTGAAAGATGAACTGCGACTCATGATCGGCCCTACCGGTCTGGAGGATCTCATTGCGGTCGCATCAAGGTGGACCATCTCCTCCAGGAGAGAAGGATGAGAGACGACTTCATTGCACGGCTACACCCAGGATTAACCCAACCAGGTGGGCAGTTTGAATTTCCTGTCCCAGATTCTTCTGAACTAGCATTGGGAGTCACTTCGCTCTCGCGCACTGAGAAACAAGCCACATAGAGCTGGAACTTTGTCTAAGTGGGGGTCCTGGACATTTCCTTCTCTTGCCCCAACAAGGCAGAAACGCAAGGTTCCATGAGGCCCAGGGAGTCTCATTGGGAACATCCTCTTTCCCCTATAGCTACTGTCAATCCCACAATACCCGTGTACCTATCTCCTTGTCCGGTAAGAGGATTTTCTGTCTCCACTTTGGCCTTTCTTGATTCGGGTGCAGGGGGCAACTTTATTGATCAGAGTTTTGCAGAACACCACAAGATTCCTTTAGTGTGCAAGAAAAACCCTATCACCTTGGAGGTCATTGAAGGAAGACCACTTCAGCCTGCATTCATCTCGTTGGAGACCAGATTATCAGATAAGGTCTATAAATAACCATGTTGGAAGTATTTCTTTGAATGCCATTCACACTCCCTCTATTGCAGTAATCTTGGCTTTACCCTGGTTACAAGTTCATTATCCACGGATTGAAATGGTTGAGCAGGAACCTATTCAGTGAGTTCATACTGCGTTCCAAATTGTCTTGAAGGCTCAAGTAGTGTTTTTTGCAACCACCGTAATCTGAAGACCATGGAGAGGGTACAGCTGCCAGTGGAATACCAATCGACTTCAAAGATGTCTTCGACAAGTCAGTTCAAATACTTCCTCCACATCGTCCCTAACGATTGTCCATGAATTACTTCAGGTACGACCCCACCCAGGGAACCTCTCTATCCCTTGTCTATGCCGGAGACTGAAGCCATGAAAGAAATATATCACTGAGAATCTTCTGAGGGGGTTCATCCGCAAATCCACATCTCCCGCTGGAGCCGTGTTTTTCTTCATTAAGAAAAAGGATGAGAACCGGCGCCAGCATTAATTATCGTGCACTAACAAAATTACTATTTAAATCGCTAACCCTCTTCTTCTCATAACAAACTTTTCAATCGTCTTCAGGAGCTAAAATCTTTTTCCAAATTGGATCTACGGGGTGCGTATAACAATCAGAATCCGTCAAGGCGACAAATGGAAAATTGTACTCAATACCCGGGATGACACTCGAGTTTTGGTCATGCTTTCGGTCTTGTAATGCTCCGAGCGTGTTCCAAGTTTGTCATTAGATATTCAGAGATCTTCTCAACTCATTTGTAAGTGTGGTACTTGGACGTATTCTAATTTTTCTAAGTCTCTTGAGAACATGTAGGACACGTCAAACAAGTAAAACTTATTCTACGAGAGAAACCATTTATTCGCAACTTGAAATAATGTCACTTTCCACCCACATCGTACCATTTTCTTGGGATACATCATTTCAGAACTCCGGCCTCATAATGGATTCCTGCCAAGTCAAAGCGGTCTAGATTGTGCCTCAACCCACCAACGCTCAAGGCTGCACGGCGCTTCCTGGGTTTTCCAATTATTATCGCAGATTTAGTCAGAATTTCTTTCTTTAGTAATCTTCTCTGACGGCTCTTACTCAAAAGGGAGCAGATCCCTCTCTTGGTCTTCCACTGCAGTGAAATATTTTGATCTCTTAAAGAGAGCGTCTATATCTGCCCCGGCCTTCTGGTGCATCCGATCCTAAACTCACCCTTTACACCCTCGAGCTTGATACATCTGATGTCGATGTAGGCGCTGTTCGTCCCAAGAAAAATCCTAGCCAGGCTGCATCTGTATTTTTTCTCCAAAAAAATTTTCGCAGATGCTGAACGTACTAGTGATATTGGGAATCGTGAACTTTTGGCCATGAAACTTGCATTGGAAGAATGGAGACATCTTTTAGAAGGAACAGAGATGCCTATAACAATTCTACGGTCACAAGAATTTGTTGTATATCAAGAAAGCTTGTTGTCTGGGAGCCCGCCAAGCCAGATGGTCACTCTTCTTTTCAGGGTTCAACTTTGTTTCTCCTTACCTTACTGGGACTAAAAATGTTCATTGGAAGGGATACAGTCCTAGGAGGAGAGTCGTGGGTTCCATGTCAGCGGATTCATGCGGCAAGAATGGTAGGAACTTCCATTGAATTTTCCAAGAACCTTCATGGGAGTCACCCAGGTGTCGCTCCTGGTGGGGGGGGTGGTACTGTGAGGATTCGCCGTTCTGTACACTGCTCCCTTAACCCTTACTCGCCCACCTGAATGCCCATGGCCACTCAAGTGTGGACAATCTAGTGGTTGTACTTACGCTAGGCCGCGCGGGTACTGCGGGGCCTGTCAGTTTTCCTCTGTCTCTTGGTGGCAGGGTGCATTCCCGTTCCTCCGGCCTTGATGCCCGGTGCTGCGTGTGGCGTGGTCTCCCCCATCGGTCTGCGGTTTCCACCCCTTGGTCACGCCCCCGTCCTGACGTCTGGACTTACCGCTGCACGGCTGTGCCCTCGTTACCTACTTTCCCCGCGGGCCCAGACCTCTTGTCCTCCCGCCCCCGTACTGGCACGGGTGTCGTGGCATGCAATGACGACGTGCAACCGGGTCACCTAAATGTTGCCCAGGTGCGCGCGGTGCGCGCGCCACACTAAGCGGTTGCCAATTGCTGTGAAATAGACGCACCTCCCACCTGTCGCTTTTTTCCTCCACAATATAACAAGATACGCCTTTCCTCTGTTGCTCGACTGCTAAACTCTGACTCAAGCCCTCATTCTCTCCGTCTTGATTACTGTAAACTCCTGCATGCGGCCGATCCTGACTTTCACCTGTCTCCACAATCATACTAATGCTGCTGCCAGAATCACTCTAATCTTTACTAGATCTGTCTCGCATCTCCCCTCATGAAATTCCTCGCCTGGCTTCCGATCAAATCCCACATCTCACCTCCATTCTTCTCCTCACTTTAAAGCTTTACACTTTTCTGCCCCTCCTTACATCTCAGCCCTAATTTCTCGTTTATCTGCCCATCCCAGACTCTTCCGTTTTCTAAGGGATGTCTTCTTTCTACCCGTTTGTAATCTAAGCCCTCTCCCGCCTAAACCTTTTTAACTGACTGCCCCACACCTCTGGAAGCCCCTTCCCCGCAGTACCCCGACTATCACCCTCTCTATCCACCTTTAAGACCCACCTTAAGACACACTTGCTTAAAGAAGCATATGAATAGCACGGTGGATATTCGAACACACGATACATAAAGCTTGACCCCCTGCAGACGCACTTACCAGAACTCCCTCCTACTGTCTCTGTATGTTTCCCTACCTACCAATTAGACTGTAAGCTCCTCGTAGCATGGACTCCCTCTTCTTATGCTACTTTTATGTCTGAAACAATATTCCCATGATCTGTTTATATTTTATTACCTCATGTATTCTACTGATGAAGCGCTATGTACAAGTATGGCGCTATACTAATAAAGACATACACTAAAATACAATACATGATACCAGCAGCCTATCAGAACTGCAGCCCCACTTTCTGGAGGATGCCTCCCATTGGGGGGGAGGTACTTTAAATATGCTCTCAGAAACTCTCAATCATTGCCGAGATAACTCCAGTTTGTGTGACGCTAAACCTCACTACTTGTGCCTGTCTGCCTCTACACTGCTGCCTTGACCTTCCCGGAATACTCCTCCTGTGCTGACCTTTTGGCTTTGGATATGACTACTCTACTCTCTCCTATAATGACCCTGATTGGATACAATGACGCTGCTCTCTCCTGCAAAATGCAAGTTTTGTCTCTACAACTACTCAACGCTCTCCAATCCTGACTCCGGCTACGCACCCCAACGATCTGCTACTCTATACTCCTAGACCCGGCAAGTACCCTCATTTACATGTCTCTCTATTACCCTGATCCGGCCTGCAAGACTATCCTACACTCTAGACGCCACCTTCGCGGTTTTTGTTCGGTGTTCGTACCAATCCCTACTCAGCACAGCGGTCGCGCCTCATTTGTGGTGAGCTGCGCGTTACATCCTTTTTATTGGTTTGAGTAAATTGTATTTTTGTATGGCGCTTTTTATTACATTTTCAGGATACTTTAGGTGTTTAATTTATTTATTTGTTCTGTTGGTAAGGGTTTCATTTATTTAATTGTTCTTGTTGGTTAGCGGTTTTTTTATTTTATTGTTCTGTTGGTTAGATGTTTGATTAATTGTATTATTCTTGTGTTTTGGTATTACATTCATTTTATTCTTTTGGTGTTTTGGTTTTACTGTAGATTAATTTATGATGTGTTTTTAGACTTTTTAGTGCTTTTATTTCTGGTGTTTTATGTGCTTGGTTATTTATTTATTGTGTGTCTCTTTTTGCGCTGTCTTGTTTTTTTTTTTTTAAGTTGCCCATTGACTGCTATAGTGACTTGTCATGCCCCATTATTGGGAATTATGTACCACTGTAAAAATCATGGGTAGAGGGGATATTTGTTCTCAGGGTGGGTGCTTAAGCCGCCTTGGTTGGATAGAAGGGGAGGAGAGTTAACCCTTATTGCTATATAACAGTTATTTACCGCTAAGGTGATTAAGGGGTTTGTGGCCATTAGATGCATTTTATTGACTGTTGCTGCCCTCGGAGGAAATGGACACAGAGGATGGTGATGTGGACAGCCTTCATCCTGATAGGGTAAGTAGGAGTTTTATTTACTTTAATGCCGGCTAATAATGTTTTATTTGAATGGGCAAATACCTATTATCCAAGATCTGGATAATAGTAATTTTGCCCATTATTTACTGTAATGTATGGTTGTTGGGGTAGTGGGGGTGCCCATTCCTTGCCACTGGTGTTTTCTTTGCTCACATTGAGGGCATACGTACCATATTGGCAATGAAGGGGAGTATTGTGTTGTTTGTTTTTTTTATGTTGATGTGGATAGCGGGGAGGGTGAGGTTGTATTTGGGCCACAGTGGGGTGGTTATACCTACCAGGTGGGTAGTGGGACGGTGTTAAGCCCTTCATTGCTTAGCGTTAGCTGCTAAGATTAAGTGAAGATTACTAAATGCATTTTTCCTGGATCGGATTGATGCAGGGGGTCTCCAATCTTGTATAAATGTGTATCAGCTCCGGAGACCCCCGGCATCAATTTGATGCAAAAAAATATTTCCTTTTCTGAAAAAGCTGCGAGAAGAAAGTTTATAAAATTGAATTCCAGAGCCCTGATGATATTATTGAGGGCTTGAATTGCACTATTTGATAAAACTCCGAATCTGGGCTTCTCACTGGCTCCCGCACAATATGTTGGCCAGGAGCCGAAATCGCGAGAAATGCTTTCCCTGCACGAGTTTCAACCAACTCAGCTAGGCTTTCTGAATAGCTACCTTGTGAGAACAGTCAAATCCTCGATCCTTATCGAAGCCACTAGAATAGGCCCCATTAGAGTTACAATTGACTTTTAAGAATATTGATAGCAGTCTTTTTCATTGATATTCTAATGGACTCCTCTACTTTATCAAATGGGTTTGAATTTGAACCAACTCCACTCTGAATTTGTCATCGTCAATGATAACATAAAATTAACATTTGTTTAATTTACCCTCCCATTTTACCATAATATTTACAGTCAGAAACAAAGGTTTCTTGAGGTTACATCTTAATCCACAAGGAATTGGCTTTAATCTGAAAATTCTTGCATGGGTTGTTGCATGAAATTTAAAATTTAAATGTCTATGTTGTTTCCAATCCTCTCTAACTCTTTGGGTAAATCTGGACTATAACCTTACCAGAAATCTCTTGCACCCCTAGTAGTGTTAGACTATGCAAGTTTCGTCCATATCTGTGTATGCAAACATACGTGTGGTATTTTCTGAAACACTACTCTGTGATAAGAATTACATCATTCAAATTGGAGTGGGAAATACTAACATTAACAAAGCAAGGCAAACAGCACCAACTGAGTTGATAGTCACTACAGATAGGGTGCAGGGGGACAAGGAGTCCCCAACCAACCCAATAAGAATCTATATATACTCAAAAAAGGTGTCAATGCCACACTCAAAGGTGATCTCGTCAAGAAATACTTAAAAATAGTATATTTTACTGCTACTAATAAATTTTGTAGAAATAGTAATATACAAAATGACACAAAGATAAAACAGAGCAGTAAACATAGTGTAGTGTGAACAGGGAAACAAAAAAAAAAGGGTAAAACAAAAGAAATGAAGAGCAATAAAATGAATACGCTGTATGTAAGGAATCGGGAAAAAGTCCTTTGTGATGTGTTCCCTGCCTTACTTGTTACAGCACAGACACTGACTCTGGCACCAGCGCGTGCGCGCACCCCGCTACTGCTTACAGAGTGCGCACGCATGCACAGTTTCTTGTAGTGAGCCACAGAGGCTAGCTCCACCTCTCGGAGCGTGAAGGGAAGCAGCTCTCGCGCGCGGTGCACGCATGTGATGCCGTTGCACCGCTCCGTAGCTGTGGCAAGGTCATTAGCCCACTTGTCCTCCTGCAGCCAACCCTTGCCGTCTGCTGAGGCTGTCCTCCACTACCACCTCCCTTGCTACTGGTTCCGTGTGCTATAAATACCCTGCATGCACTCTCCTCCCTGCTTTGCTGAGCATAAACTTGTTGTAGCCTTGAGATCCTGCGGTCTGTTGTGGCCTGGCTCCTTGTCCTGTGTTTCCCTTGCAGTTTTGATTCTACGGTTATGATTATAAATGAAGAGCTAAACTAAATAGCACTAAGTACCTAGTATAATTAATTAAAACAAAGTGCGAGAGTGGAACACAAAGAAGAGGGGTGGGAAAGCTAGATGAAAGGAGTAAAACAAAACACCCTCATTTAGGCCATTTGGTGACGTGTGTTTTAGAGTATAGATTCCACTTAGCGCACTTGTATCAAGGTAGTGTCGCAGTCACCATGTCTCTGACCATAGAGTGTTGATCAATGCCGACAAACTTAATTGTAGTTAGATCTCCATTATGATAATTATTAATTCCTAGCTAGTGGTGTGCGGTTTTGTTCCTAACCGAACCAATACTGTATTTCTAGAACCCGTTTTGAGGGATGTTCTAGTCTTGCCCACATAGATTTTGCCCAGTTGCAGACACCCTGGTACAGTAATATGGCCTGTGCTCAGACAGTTATATATTACAAATTTGGTAGGTTTTAGAGGCCATCCAGTCATAAACTCTTTAGTAGTTGGCATAGGGTACAGCCTTGCATCTGCCACAACCTAAAAGACTAGGGGGAGCCAGAGGTCCTAGAGTTGTTACTTCACGGACAGTGCTGTGGAATAATTACCCATCTCTAATGTCTGCGGCTCTTCTACTGACCAAGAGGAAATAGTATGCTAGAAAACTCTGTGATATGGGTGTGTCAGCTTTTAGTATATGCCAATGTCTCTGCAGCATGGGCTTGGCATTGCTCCATTGATTATTGTATGTCCCTATGAACCGTACTACTATGGTCTTGGTGTACTGGTCTTTTTTCAGTCAGTAATGTTTTACGTGCTGTGGATCTTAGCCCCTTTGATGTTTACCACACGCTTACTGTAACCTCTTTCCATCACGAATCTCGTCTCGTCACATCCTGTAGTGCTTGTTTTTTCACACAATTTTTCAGTACTCACCTACACTGCACACTTATCTTTAAGCTTAGAATATTTTTGGTGCAGATGGTGGATGCATAATTTTTGCTATGTTGTAATTGTCTATATGATGACTGATTCTCTATTACCTATATATGTCCAAATGGGCATACATATTATCGTTTTCTGTTTCTCCATTGCATGTCTTGCACGTATTAGGACAGGTTGCAACCCTGCATCTCACCACTGTATCACTAAGATAACCGCCCGGGTTCAGATACCCCTTAACGGGTTTCTCATCTATCGTTTCCTGTGTGGCCCGCTGTGTTTTAACCCCTGGGTATGCACCTTAAGTTAAGACCGCATGGGATGTAGGGCTATACATAATCGAGTAAGTTTGGTGAGTAAAAACAGTCGACCACAAACATACCCTACCACCAAAGGATTTGAGATTTTTCCATCCATTATATTTGTGTCGCAAACAGATTGTCTGTGGGGTGGTCTTTCTGGGGTATTTGCACTTTCTCTTGTTTTTTCTCACACCCCTCGGCTCGTGCCAATAGTTCGTGACAAGCTAGAACGCTAGATTAGGGCACACCAGGGTCCCTTAAAAATGGGCTTTTTGCAAGCAAAAATGTTGGAGAGTGCTCATTGGCGGCACATTTCACATTGAATCACCTTTCGTTTTGCTCCCAGCGCGGAAGCTGCTGTATGCCGGTTGTGTGATAATGTGATGATAAGTGGCTGTTGCAGACCTCTTTTCTGCAATCAAGATTCATCGCAGGATGAGCATTACACTTTTCTCGCTATTCTGCTATCCTTTTCTTTTATTTGCTTTCTCACTGTGGAGGGTTTTTGGTCAATCGGTTCTTTCACTTCTATCACACATTAACTTTAAATCAGTTTGAACCTCACTACGTATTGAATAGCCCCTCACGCACTCCTTTATACTCCACGACTCTTGCCCCACTACACAAGTTAACAAGCAACACACATGATTAGCCACAACATTAAGCGTCCGAAAACGTTACCCCTTCAAACTGGTGGTTTCCCACAAGGGCAAATTCCTCACGCTGCAACACCCCGAGGACATGGAGCACCTTGCCAAAGTCCTGGGCCTCCCGGCAGAGCCCTTCCAGTCAGAACACCTACCGGATGGCCAGCCACGAGAAAGAGATGACATCCCCGTACGAACATCGGAGAGGATCGAGGGACAAAGGCAGTCCCGAGAAAAATAAAGGACTACTCAGTACAAATCACGGCCCGCACCTGAGGAACCCATAACTCTCACAATAAAATAACATGCAAAACAACACCATAAGGGAAAATATATACCCCCCAAAATGGCGCCGGGAGCACCCATACCTTCCCACGTGGCCACTCCTCAGTCCAGAGATCGCTGGAGACCGCATCCGGGCACAGGTCCAGTATCAAACCCCAGCCACCTCACTGAAATCACAGCGACAGCGGGGTCCCGAAAAGCTGACTCCGATGCCTCACACAGGAACATGGCTCCCGTCCAGACGAACGCCGCTTCAAACTCCAAGGATCCCTCAAGATGGCGACGGGTGAGTCCATTCCTCCCCATGTGGATCTTCTTCGCCCCGCGGCTGCATGGCTACCTCCACAAGATGGTGTCGGGGGAGGACTCATACCAACGAGACGCTCCCCGCCGCCCCAGACGAGCACTGGCTGACGTCATCAGAAGGCGCAACAGGTTCCCGCCTGCGACGACGGCATCACCAGAGCAGGACTACGGCTGCCCGCGAGGACCACCAGGCTCCACCCAACGGCTACCCTCTGGACGTCCCTTCTCCACCCACGCTTGGTTCCTGGTTCCCGATTCCGGTCCCCCCAGCACTCTGCCCCCACACGACCGCGGGGAGTCCTGCCAGCTTGCCTCCCCCTGCCTGCGACACCCGGATCCCTGCCC
Source organism: Ascaphus truei (assembly GCA_036426205.1). Taxonomy (NCBI): domain Eukaryota; kingdom Metazoa; phylum Chordata; class Amphibia; order Anura; family Ascaphidae; genus Ascaphus; species Ascaphus truei. Next base: position 22,814 of record WSYH01005125.1, on the reverse strand, counting down.
CCCCCCCCCCCACGCAAGAACCCGGACAGCACAAACCTGGTCAGACACCCAGCAGACGATCGTTGGAAGACCGAGTTGGTACAGCTGATGCACCTCAATGCACCCATCTTGGAGAGACTTGCCCCCACAGCACATTAAATAGATGTGGCCCCCCCCTCCCCCTCCTCCCCTCTACTCTTCCTGCCTCCTCTCCCCCCCCCAAGCCCCCTCATCCCCTCCCTGCCGCCCCCCCTCCCCACCATCCCTTCCTACCACCTTCTCACTCCTCCCCCCCCCACCAGCCCACTATAGTAGTAATATGACGAGGACCCTTACCATACCTCCCACCCAGCCCCCCCCCACCCCGAACTCCCCAACCCACCCCCTTTCCCCCCCCCTCACCCACCACATCACTTTCACCTGCCCCCCCTCTCCTCCCTTCCTTTTCCTCTCCCCCCCTCGCCCCCCCCCTGTTTTTTTCCTCCCCTACCCCTTTCTCACTCCCTTCCTCCCCCCTCCCTCCCCCCTTCCCTCCCTTCAAGTACCTACCCCCCCTCCCCTACAAAAGCTGCCCCACCTACACAGACGGAGCCTCCTTGTTGAGGCACCCTGAACTTTCCTGCTCCACAGGACCCCAAGAGATGATAGTTTTCTCTCTGAACTGTATAGATATATGTACATGTCTAACTAGACTATCACTGCATACACTCTGTCTGCCTGATATGCGGTATAATGTATGAAATGTATCTGATGCAGAATATGTACGCGAAAAGTCCCTTTACCTCCCCCACCACCCACCACCCCCCACCCCCCCCCTCTCCTGACCCCCCCCTTACCCACTCCCCCCTCCCCCCGGCCCCCCCCCCACATAAAACCAACCTCCTCCCCCTCCTTCCTCGTCCAGGATCACCCCCTGTTGAGACACATTGAATCTCACCGCTTAAAGGAGCTCAAGAGCAAGCCGCTTCAGTCAATATTGCATATACCCAAACTGTCTGGATCTGTACACACTGTCCACCCGAACGAGTATAAGTTTGTAATGAACATCATGCAGGAAAATGTTCGAACTGTTCTCTCCCCTCCACCCCTGATCCCCCCCCATCCCTCCCTCTCCCCACGTTCACACCACCTTCCCCCCCCCCTCCCTTCAGTCCCCCCCCTCTCTCCCTCTTTTCCCCCCAAGGAGCACTCCCCAGAGGAGACACAACCGAACCTCACCGCCCCAAGAGAGCCCAAGAGGTCACAGGTTCATCTTAACCTTGTATACACCTAACCGAACTGTCAATGTACACATAATGTTCGCCCGACAAGCAGTATAGGGGCTGTGTGAACATTTAGCGGGATCTGTTCATGAACTGTCCCCTCCACCGCCTATCCCTGAACCCCCCCCCCCCCCTCCCCCCCCCCCTACCTCCCACCCTCAGTACTGGGCCACCCTGCGCCTACCCCCTCCCTCCCCCCCCCAACACTCCACAACGCCCACACAGGATAGTAGCCCAACCAACTGGGACACCCTCGAGCTAAGTGTCTCGGAAATAACTCCTCGTAGCTAAGGGTCTCTCCCCAGCCCACCTTTACTGGAGACTGTCGTCGTACCCGCCCCCTAGGGTCTTAAACCACCCCAACCGGCCTGCAGGTCAGACCGGTTTCAAACTTTCTAGACCCCAATAGGGTCTACCTTCCTTCTATCTTACCCCCGCTGATCCTATCCCAGCGGACCCCCTCCCACCCTCCCCCCCACTCCATTTGGCTGTCCAGCTTCAACTTCAACGCAGAGACTGCAAGCAGCGAACATTAATACCAGACTGAATGTCCCATCAAAAAGCACTAAGGTTTGTTTCCCTAAATGTCAAGGACCTCCACAATACTAGGAAAAGACGCCTGGCCCTACAGGAGATTAAGAGGTTGGGGGCGATGTTGTTTTCCTCCAGGAGACACACTTCACGTCTCAAGAACCGCCCAAAACATTTCAACATGCGTACCCGTTGAGCTATTTCTCTTCATACAGTAGTAAACGCAGAGGGGTTGCCATTCTGATTCGTCAGGGCCCCCCATTTAATCTAACAAAAATCCAGGCAGACCCAGAGGGAAGATTTATTGTGGTCTACGGTTCACTTTCAGGCTCGGCAGTCGCCCTTATTAACCTATATGACCCAAATGAGAACCAGACAGATTTCTTTAAAACAGTTCTGGACGAAATTGACCCACAATACCTATCTTCGCTACTTATTGTAGGCGACCTTAATATGGCTCTCAACCCCAAGGAAGATAAATCGAGCCTCCCAGGGTGACAACACTCCACCCAGTCACAAAGACTGGGGAAAAAATTCAAGGACATTATGGGGGACTTTTCTCTTTTGGACATTTGGAGAACACAACATCAGGGGCAAAGGGATTACACCTTTTACTCGGCCCCTCACCAGACATATTCCCATATAGACTACTTCCTTGCTACCAAGAACATTCTAGAAGCCACCTTAGACACAGACATCGGCCCAATCATGTGGTCAGATCATGCCCCTATCACCATGACCCTATCCATTCCATTCGTGAAAACAATCTCATATTGCTGGAGACTTAACGACTCCTTACTGAATCACTCGGAGACAGTACGGGAGCTCAAAAAATCCCTTAAGGAATATTTCCGGATAAATACAGGCACTGTCGCCTCTCCAGCAAGCCTATGGGAAGCCCATAAGGCGACAATCAGAGGACATTTCATCTCGATTGCCTCCCATCGGAAAAAAACTAAACTCAAACAAACCAAAGAGCTAACAGACAAAATAATCAGCTTAGAACAACAGCATAAAAATAACCCCTCCCGGAAAATTTTTAAACAGTTGACTTCAGCTAGAAGCGACTTAAGAATAATTCAAATGGAAAATGTAGAAAAAGCTCTTAAATGGACGGGTCAGAGGTATTATGATAAAGGGAACAAGGCCGACAGGCTTCTTGCTAGCAAGTTACGAGGCATACAAAAAAGGTCACAAATAACGGCGATTCGGAATAGTGCTGGTGAGCTTCTATATAACGAAAAAAAAATTGCAGAGGAATTTACTAAATTTTATTCTAAATTATACAACCTAAAGGCTCACTCTGCTAGCCCCGACCCGAAGGAGCTATCGGCTGCCATTGATTACCTAGCTGAATGCGACCTCCCCTCATTAACAGAGGAGGAAAGCCTTCTCCTGAACGCCACAATAACGGCGGAAGAATTGGAAAGGGCCGTCAAGGCCTCCAAAATCTCTAAAGCACCGGGCCCTGATGGTTTCACAAATGCCTATTACAAGACGTTTCTCCCCATTCTGTCCACCCACCTATTACAATTGTTCAACTCATTTCTAGAAGGGAGTCCTATCCCATCTTCAATGTCGTCCGCCAATCTGGCCATAATTCTCAAAGAAGGGAAGGACCCCACCCGATGTGGAAGCTATAGACCAATCTCACTGTTGAACAACGATCTAAAACTGTATAGTAAAATATTGGCGAACAGACTTAATCCAATCCTCCCGAGACTAGTAAACATGGACTAGGTCGGGTTTGTCCTGGGCCGCCAGGCCTCAGACAACACCCGTAAAATCATTCATTTAGTTGACCATGCCCATCTTTCAGACTCACAAGCTATGTTATTAAGTTTAGATGCAGAGAAGGCATTTGACAGAATTGACTGGCTATTTCTAGACCAAACATTAAAAAAAATTGGATTCAGGGACTCCTTCCTGAAGGGTGTCCAGGCACTCTACCAAAACCCATCTGCCTCAGTTAGACTATCAGGTGGAGGATCGGAACAAATCCACATTAGAAATGGAACCCGACAGGGTTGCCCCCTCTCCCCTCTCCTTTTCGCTCTCACGATTGAACCACTGGGACTAAAATAAGACAAAATCCGAACATCCAAGGTATCCCCATTGCCACTGAACATTACAAAATTTCCCTATTCGCTGACGACATTATCCTGACCTTGACCAAACCCCTAACTTCCCTCCCCAACCTCCAGATGGAACTGACGGAGTTTGGAAAGATATCAGGATATAAAATAAACAGCGACAAATCAGAGGCCCTAAATCTTAGTCTCCCTGACCCCGTAGTCAAGCTCCTTAAACTAAATTTTAGCTATCGATGGGGTCCCTCATGCATTAAATATCTGGGAATTAATGTAGCTAGGCACTATCGGGACCTATATAGGGATAACTACCCAAAACTATGGGACCAGATCAAAAAAGATCTAGATCGGTGGGAAGGTTATCAGATCTCATGGATCGGGAGGATTATCTCTACCAAGATGAATATACTCCCAAGAATGTTGTACCTTTTCCAGACGCTCCCGATCCAGGTCCCGGCCGCCGATCTAAAATATATACAGAATAGGCTACTCCACTTCATTTGGCAGGGTAAGAGACCCAGAGTCGCCAGATCAGTCCTGATGACTACTAGATCCAGAGGAGGGATGGGGGTATCTGATCTATATAAATACTATCTAGCCGCTCAGCTCAGGTAGGTAGTAATGTGGAACTCAGACCCGACCCGATGTTGCTGGGTGAGAATGGAGACTCAATGTGCCAAATTGCCTTCTCTGCAAGCCTGCCTCTGGAGCCTGGACAGAGGAGAAGGCCACTTACACAATCTTAAACTACAGGCCTCACGATTTATGTGGGACACTTGGTCAAGATGCAAATATAAATATAACCTCTCCTCCACAAGCTCACAACTCACCCCCCTCGTTAATAACCCCAAATTCCCTCCAGGATGCGGATCTAAACTGTTCGCCCACCTTTACACACGGGGTATAGAGGCGATTGCCGATCTACTGAGCCTAGGGAAGTTCCTGAGCTACCAAGAACTGAGGAACAAATTTAAAATCACAGAATTGGACACCTTCAAATATCTCCAAATTAGAAATTTTGTCAGAGTTACCTGCCCTCAACCAGAATACCCCACTCTCACTACATTTGAGCACCTGTGTGAGGGCAAGACCTACCAGAAGGGACTTATCTCGGATATATACAATGCATTAATGCGCTCAACGTCCCCCACACAGCATGATTACATGCTCAGATGGTCAGCGGACCTAAATGTTAATATCGAAAGAGAGACTTGGGAAGAAATCTGGAAAGCAGCCTCAGAAACTTCCCTTTGCACCACAATTAAGGAAAACATTTATAAGATCATGTTTGGCTGGTATCTTACCCCAGCACGATTAAACCAGATCTACCCTCTGGCTTCAGACCAATGTTGGAGAGGCTGTGGTAATAGAGGGGACATGGCCCACATCTGGTGGACCTGTCCAGAAATTTTGAAATACTGGGCCAAGGTCCAAATTCTGATAAAAGAGGTCACCGATCTAGAAGTTCCTATTGAACCACTGACCTTCCTGTTGGCCGCACCCATGCCGAATATTGTTCGGCCCACCAGGAAATTAATATCCTTCATTCTTACCGCGGCGAGATGCTGTATTGCGGCCTCCTGGAGGAAAACAACTACGCCTGCGCTAAACACGATTAAAAAAAGGATTGGGGAAGTGATGATTATGGAGAGGCTTACAGCCACCATCAGACAAAAAACCCCGGCCTTCGAGGCTATCTGGGAACCCTGGTCCCAGCTCACTAGAGCGCGCCAACCAACCCAGGTGGGAATGAGGCCTATCCTCCCTCCATAAGGGAAAACTCAAACGGCTCTCACTAGAGAAGACTCAACAGCCAAATGGGATGACCAAACCCCCCCCTATCCCCCCTACCCCTCCCCCCCTCCCTCACACCCCCTCATCTCCCACACCACCCCCCTCTCTGCCTTCCCTCTAAGAAGGCACTCCCCTTTCTCTCTGACAACTTAGGTTGCCATTCTTTTTCCCCCAAAAAAACAGATGTTTTGGAAAATTGTTAGGCCATGATATGTGTCAGTACTGTTGTATTATCTGAATGCCTAATAAAAACATTGAAAAAAAAAATGCTCTCAGAACTCTCAGTCATTGCTGAGCATAACTCCAGTTTGTGTGACCCTGTTCCTCACTACTTGTGCCTGTCTGCCTCTACCTTGCTGCCTGACCCTGCCCGGAACTTACTTTGTGATACTCTACTGCACTGACCTTTGGCTTTGGATATGACTACTCTACTCTCTCCTATACTTACCCTGGCATTGGAATATGATGACGCTGCTCTCTCCTGCACTGACACTGGTTTGGCTCTACGACTACTCTACACTCTCCAATCCTGACTCCGGCTTCGCACCCCAACGATCCGCTACTCTATACTCCTTGACCCGGCAAGAACCTCGTTTACGCTGTCTTCTATTACCCTGATCTGGCCTGCAAGACTATCCTACACTCTAATCATGGCCTCACGGTTGTGGTCGACGTTCTGTACCAATCCCTACCTCAGCCGTGCAGGTTGTGACTCGTTTGTGGTGAGTTACACATTACAGTATGCTCGGCCAAACAAACTAGAACCCTGATGAGGTAGGAAGAGTCCTGAGCATGCACGCCAACACCCTGTTAAGTCTTGACAATAAATAGGAGTCTAATGACCAAAACTTGGGAACCTTCCGAGAGGACGTTAGAACCTTATTCCTTCACCTCCAAGGGCCTCGCCCGGATTCCGTGCAATCGGTCACTAGTACCCCTTCCATGCCTGCTTACCTGTCCAAACCCCGACTTCCCACGTCCAATAGGTATGGGGGAAATCCTTACGAGTGTTCTGTCTTGGTTAACCAATGTTTCATTCAGTTTGTCTGCTGCCTTCTGGCAGGGATTGTCTGAGACTGTGAAAGATGAACTTGCGACTCATGATCGGCCTACCGGTCTGGAGGATCTCATTGCGGTCTGCATCAAGGTGGACCATCTCCTCCAGGAGAGAAGGACTGAGAGACGACTTCATTGCACGGCTACACCCAGGATTAACCCCAACCAGGTGGGTCAGTTTGAATTTCCTGTCCCAGATTCTTCTGAACCTATGCAATTGGGAGTCACTTCGCTCTCGCGCACTGAGAAACAACGCCACATAGATGCTGGACTTTGTCTATATTGTGGGGGTCCTGGACATTTCTCTTTCTCTTGCCCCAACAAGGCAGGAAACGCAAGGTTTCCATGAGGCCCAGGGGAGTCTCATTGGGAACGATCTCTCTTTCCCCTATAGCTACTTCCAATCCCACAAATACCCGTGTACCTATCTCCTTGTCCGGTAAGGGATTTTCTGTCTCCACTTTGGCCTTTCTTGATTCGGGTGCAGGGGGCAACTTTATTGATCAGAGTTTTGCAGAACACCACAAGATTCCTTTAGTGTGCAAGAAAAACCCTATCACCTTGGAGGTCATTGAAGGAAGACCACTTCAGCCTGCATTCATCTCGTTGGAGACCCAGATTATTCAGATAAGGTCTATAAATAACCATGTGGAAGATATTTCTTTGAATGCCATTCACACTCCCTCTATTGCAGTAATCTTGGGCTTACCCTGGTTACAAGTTCATTATCCACGGATTGAATGGTTGAGCAAGGAACCTATTCAGTGGAGTTCATACTGCGTTCAAAATTGTCTTGAAGGCTCAAGTAGTGTTTTTGCAACCACCGTATCTGAAGACATGGAGAGGGTACAGCTGCCAGTGGAATACATCGACTTCAAAGATGTCTTCGACAAAGTCAAGTCTGAAATACTTCCTCCACATCGTCCCTACGATTGTCCCATTGAATTACTTCCAGGTACGACTCCACCCAGAGGAACCTCTTATCCCTTGTCTATGCCGGAGACTGAAGCCATGAAAGAATATATCACTGAGAATCTTCTGAGGGGGTTCATCCGCAAATCCACATCTCCCGCTGGAGCCGTGTTTTTCTTCATTAAGAAAAAGGATGAGAACCTGCGGCCATGCATTAATTATCGTGCACTCAACAAAATTACTATTTAAAATCGCTACCCTCTTCTTCTCATAACCAAACTTTTCAATCGTCTTCAAGGAGCTAAAATCTTTTCCAAATTGGATCTACGGGGTGCGTATAACCATATCAGAATCCGTCAAGGCGACAAATGGAAAACTGTACTCAATACCCGGGATGGACACTACGAGTATTTGGTCATGCCTTTCGGTCTTTGTAATGCTCCAGCTGTGTTCCAAGATTTTGTCAATTAGATATTCAGAGATCTTCTCAACTCATTTGTAAGTGTGTACTTGGACGATATTCTAATTTTTTCTAAGTCTCTTGAGGAACATGTAGGACACGTCAAACAAGTAAAAACTTATTCTACGAGAGAACCATTTATTCGCTAAACTTGAAAAATGTCACTTTCACCAATCTTCTACCATTTTCTTGGGATACATCATTTCAGACTCCGGCCTCATAATGGATCCTGCCAAGGTCAAAGCGGTTCTAGATTGGCCTCAACCCACCACGCTCAAGGCTGCACGGCGCTTCCTGGGGTTTTCCAATTATTATCGCAGATTTATTCAGAATTTCTCTTCTTTAGTATCTTCTCTGACGGCTCTTACTCAAAAAGGAGCAGATCCCTCATCTTGGTCTTCCACTGCAGTGAAATATTTTGATCTCTTAAAGAGAGCGTCTATATCTGCCCCGGCTCTGGTGCATCCTGATCCTAAACTCCCCTTTACCCTCGAGCTGGATACATCTGATGTCGATGTAGGCGCTGTTCTGTCCCAGAGAAAAATCCTCAGGCCAGGCTGCATCCTTGTACTTTTTTCTCCAAAAAAATTTCCGCAGCTGAACGTAGCTATGATATTGGGAATCGTGAACTTTTGGCCATGAAACTTGCATTGGAAGAATGGAGACATCTTTTAGAAGGAACAGAGATGCCTATAACAATTCTTACGGATCACAAGAATTTGTTGTATATCAAAGAAGCTTGTTGTCTGGGAGCCCGCCAAGCCAGATGGTCACTCTTCTTTTCAGGGTTCAACTTTGTTATCTCCTACCTTACTGGGACTAAAAATGTTCATTGGAAGGGATACAGTCCTGAGGAGAGATCGTGGGTTCCATGTCATCGGATTCATGCGGCAAGAATGGTAGGAACTTCCATTTGAATTTTCCAGAGAAGCCTTCATGGAGTCACCCAGGTGTCGCTCCTGGTGGGGGGGGGTACTGTGAGGATTCGCCGTTCTGGTACTACTGCTCCCTTAACCCTTACTCGCCCACCTGATGCCCATGGCACTCAAGTGTGACAATCTAGTGGTTGTACTTACGCTAGGCGCGCGGGTACTGCGCGGGCCCTGTCAGTTTCCTCTGTCTCTTGGTGCAGGGTGCATTCCCGTTCCTCCGGCCTTGATGCCCGGTGCGTGCGTGGTGCGTGGTCTCCCCATCGGTCTGCGGTTTCCACCCCTTGGTCACGCCCCCGTCCTGACGTCTGGACTACGCTGCACGGCTGTGCTCCTCGTTACGCTACTTTTCCCGCGGGCCCAGCCTCTTGTCTCCGCCCCCGTACTGGCACGGGTGTCGTGGCATGCAATGACGACGTGCAACCGGGTCACCTACATGTTGCACAGGTTGCGCGCGGTGCGCGCGCACACTAATGCGGTTGCAATTGGCTGTGCAATAGGACGCACCTCCCACCTGTCGCTTTTTCCTCCACAATATAACAAAGATACGCCCTTTCCTCTGTTGCTCGACTGCTAAAACTCTGACTCAGGCCCTCATTCTCTCCCGTCTTGATTACTGTAAACTCCTGCTATCCGGCCTTCCTGACTTTCACCTGTCTCCCCTACAATCTATACTAAATGCTGCTGCCAGAATCACTCTAATCTTTCCTAGATCTGTCTCAGCATCTCCCCTCATGAAATCCCTCTCCTGGCTTCCGATCAAATCCCACATCTCACACTCCATTCTTCTCCTCACTTTTAAAGCTTTACACTTTTCTGCCCCTCCTTACATCTCAGCCCTAATTTCTCGTTATGCCCCATCCAGACTCTTCCGTTCTTCTTAAGGATGTCTTCTTTCTACCCGTTTGTATCTAAAGCCCTCTCCCGCCTTAAACCTTTTTAACTGACTGCCCCACACCTCTGGAATGCCCTTCCCCGCAGTACCCGACTAGCACCCTCTCTATCCACCTTTAAGACCCACCTTAAGACACACTTGCTTAAAGAAGCATATGAATAGCACTGTGGATATTCTGAACACACGATACATAAAGCTTGACCCCCTGCAGACGCACTTACCAGAACTCCCTCCTACTGTCTCTGTATGTTCTCCCTACCTACCAATTAGACTGTAAGCTCCTCGGAGCAGGGACTCCTCTTCCTTAATGCTACTTTTATGTCTGAAACACTTATTCCCATGATCTGTTATTTATTTTATTACCTCATGTATTACTACTGTGAAGCGCTATGTACATTAATGGCGCTATATAAATAAAGACATACACTAAAATACAATACATGATCCAGCAGCCTATCCAGAACTGCAGCCCCACTTTCTGGATGCCTCCCATTGGTGGGAGGTACTTTAAATATGCTCTCAGAACTCTCAGTCATTGCCGAGCATAACTCCAGTTTGTGTGACGCTAAACCTCACTACTTGTGCCTGTCTGCCTCTACCTTGCTGCCTGACCTTCCCGGAATACTCTCCTGTGCTGACCTTTGGCTTTGGATATGACTACTCTACTCTCTCCTATAATGACCCTGGCATTGGAATACAATGACGCTGCTCTCTCCTGCAATAATGCAAGGCTTTGTCTCTACAACTACTCAACGCTCTCCAATCCTGACTCCGGCTACGCACCCCAACGATCTGCTACTCTATACTCCTAGACCCGGCAAGTACCTCATTTACGATGTCTTCTATTACCCTGATCCGGCCTGCAAGACTATCCTACACTCTAGACGCACCTTCGCGGTTTTGTTCGGTGTTCTGTACCAATCCCTACCTCAGCACAGCGGTCGCGCCTCATTTGTGGTGAGCTGCGCGTTACATCCTTTTTATTGGTTTGAGTAAATTGTTATTTTTGTAGGGCTTCTTTTTATTACATTTTAGGATACTTTAGGTGTTTAATTTATTTATTTGTTCTGTTGGTTAAGGGTTTCATTTATTTAATTGTTCTGTTGGTTAGCGGTTTATTTTATTTTATTGTTCTGTTGGTTAGATGTTTGATTAATTGTATTATTCTTGTGTTTTGGTATTACATTCATTTTATTCTTTTGGTGTTTTGGTTTTACTGTAGATTAATTTTATTGATGTGTTTTTTAGACTTTTTAGTGCTTTTATTCTTCTGGTGTTTATGTGCTTGGGTATTTATTTTATTGTTGTGTCTTTTTGGCGCTGTTGTTTTTTTTTTTAAGTTGCCCATTGACTGCTATAGTGACTTGTCATGCCCATATTATATGTGCATTATGTACCACTGTAAAAATCAATGGGTAGAGGGGATATTTGTCTCAGGGTGGGTGCTTAAGCCGCTTGGTTGGATAGAAGGGGAGGAGAGTTAACCCCTTAATTGCTATAACAGTTATTTACCGCTAAGGTGATTAAGGGGTTTTGGGCCATTAGATTGCATTTTTATTGTACTGTTGCTGCCCTCGGAGGACATGGACACAGAGGATGGTGATGAGGACAGCCTTCATCCTGATAGGGGTAAGTAGGAGTTTTATTTACTTTATGCCGGCTAATAATGTTTTATTTTGAATGGGCAAATACACTATTATCCAGATCTGGATAATAGTAATTTTGCCCATTATTGTACTGTAATGTTATGGTTGTTGGGGGTAGTGGGGGTGCCCATTCCTTGCCACTGGTGTTTTCTTTGCTCACATTGAGGGCATACGTAACCATATTGGCAATGAATGGGAGTATTGTGTTTGTATTGTTTTTTTATGTTTATTGTGGATAGCGGGGATGGGTGAAGGTTGTATTTGGGCCACAGTGGGTGGTTATACCTACCAGGTGGGTAGTGGGACGGGTTAAGCCCTTCATTGCCTTAGCGGTTAGCTGCTAAGATAATGAAGCTTCCTATAAATGCATTTTTCCTGGATCGGATTGATGCCGGGGGTCTCCAATGCTGGTATTAATGTGTATCAGCTCCGGAGACCCCCGGCATCAATTTGATGCAAAAAAAATAATTTCCTTTTCTGAAAAAGCTGGCGAGAAGAAAGTTTTATAAAATTGGAATTCCAGAGCCCTGATGATATTATTGAGGCTGCTAGAATTGCACTATTTGATAAAAACTCCGAATCTGGGCTTCTCACTGGCTCCCGCACAATATGTTTGGCCAGGAGCCAGAAATCGCGAGAAAATGCTTTCCCTGCACGATTTCACCAACTCAGCTAGGCTTTCTGAATAGCTACCTTGTGAGAACAGCTCAAAATCCTCGATCCTTATCGAAGCCACTAGAATAGGCCCCTTAGAGTTCAATTGACTTTTAAGAATATTGATAGCAGCTTTATTCATTGATATTCTAATGGACTCCTCTACTTTATCAATATGGGTTTGAATTTGAACCAACTCACTCTGAATTTGTTCAATCGTCAATATGATAACATCAAATTAACATTTGTTTAATATACCCTCCCATTTCTCAACATAATCTTTACAGTCAGAAACAAAGGTTTCTTTGAGGTTACATCTTAATCCACAAGGAATTTGCTTTAATCTGAAATATTCTGCATGGGTTGTTGCATGAAATTTAAAATGTCTATGTTGTTTCCATATCCTCTCTAACTCTTTGGGTAAATCTGGACTATAACCTTCAGCCAAGAAATCTCTTGCACCCCTATGTAGTGTAGCTATGCAAGTTTCGTCCATATCTGTGTATGCAAACATACGTGTGGTATTTTCTGAAACACTACTCTGTGATAAGAATTACATCATTCAAATTGGAGTGGGAAATATAACATATAACAAGCAAGGCAAACAGCACCAACTGAGTTGATAGTCACTACAGATAGGGTGCAGGGGGACAAGGAGTCCCAACCAACTCCAATAAAGAATAATATATATCAAAAAAAGGTGTCAATGCCACACTCAAAGGTGATCTAGTCAGAAATACTTAAAAATAGTATATTTTACTGCTACTCATAAATTTTGTAGAAAATAAGTAATATACAAAATGAACACACAGATAACAGAGCAGTCAAACATAGTGTAGTGTGAACAGGGAAACAAAAAAAAGGGTAAACAAAAAGAAATGAAGAGCAATAAAATGAATACGCTGTAAGGAATCGGGAAAAACGTCCTTTGTGATGTGTTCCCTCCTTACTTGTTACAGCACAGACACTGACTCTGGCACCAGCGCGTGCGCGCACCCCCGCTCTGCTTACAGAGTGCGCACGCATGCACAGTTCTTCTAGTGAGCCACAGAGCTTAGCTCCACCCTCTCGGATGCGTGAAGCAGCTCTCGCGCGCGGTGCACGCATGTGATGCCGTGCACCGCTCCCTAGCTGCGTGGCAAGTGTCATCTAGCCCACTTGTCTCCTGCAGCCAACCCTTGCCTCTGCTGAGGCTGTGCCTCCACTCCACCTCCCTTGCTACTGGTTCCTGTGTGCTATAAATACCCTGCACTTCCCTCCCTGCTTTGCTGAGCATAACTTGTTGTAGCCTTGAGCTCCTGCGTCTGTTGTGCCTGGCTCCTTGTCCTGTGTTTCCCTTGCAGTTTGATTCTACGTGTACTGATTAAAATGAAGAGCTAAACTAAATAGCAAAAGTACCTACTATAATTAATTAAAACAAAGGAGAGAGTGGAACACAAAGGAAGAGGGGGTGGGAAAGCTAGATGAAAGGAGTAAACAAAACACCCTCATTTAGGCCATTTGGTGACAGTGTGTTTAGAGTATAGATCCACTTAGCCTCACTTTGTAGTAAGGTAGTGTCCCAGTCACCATGTCTCTGACCCATAGAGTGTTGATCAATGCCGACAAACTTAATTGTAGTTAGATCTCCATTATGATAATTATTAATGCCTAGCTAGTGGTTTGTCGGTTTTGTTCCTAACCGAACCAATACTGTATGTTCTAGAACCCTGTTTGAGGGGATGTCTAGTCTTGCCCACATAGATTTTGCCGCAGTTGCAGACACCCTGGTACAGTATATAATGCCTGTGCTCAGACAGTTGATATATTTACAAATTTGGTAGGTTTTAGAGCCATTCCAATTCATAAACTCTTTAGTAGTTGGCATATAGGTACAAGCCTTGCATCTGCCACAACTAAAAGACTAGGGGGAGCCAGGTCCTAGGTGTTACTTCACGGAAGTGACTGTGGAATAATACATCTCTAATGTTCTGGGCTCTTCTACTGACCAATGAGGGATAGTTATGTAGAAACTCTGTGATATGGGTGTCAGCTTTTAGTATATGCCAATGTCTCTGCAGCATGGCTCTGGCATGCTGCCATTGATTATTGTATGTCCCTATGAACCGTACTACTATGTCATTGGTTACTGGTCTTTTTTCAGTCAAGAGTATATTACGTGCTGTGTATTTAGCCCTTTTGTAGGCATGTTTTACCACACGCTTACTGTAACCTCTTTCATAGAATCTGTCAGCCATAGTTAGTGCTTGTTTTTCAAATTCAGTCTCACTACTGCAACTTCTCTTTAGCCTTAGAAATTGGCCTATTGGATTCCATTTTTCTATTTTGTTAATTTTTATATATATATATATATAGTACAAAATGGAAATATTACTGTATGCTCATTTGCATGTCTTTGCATGTCTTAGACAGGTCTGCAACCCTGCCCTTCACCATTATCACAGACAGCTGTTTCGACCTTAATGGGTCTCATCAGTGTGGGGCTGGTTAACTGGGTATGCAAAGAAGCTATGGGATAGGCTATACCATAATACTGAGTTAAGTTATGGTGAGTAAAAAAAGTGACAAAAACCCTCCAAAGGATGAGACCCATTAAGGTCGAAACAGCTGTCTGTGGGTGGTTTTCTGGGTATGCACTTTAACCCTGGCTGTGCTCAAAGCTGTGACAATGCAGCAAGCTTAAGCTATAGGGAACCATGTTAAAAATGGTTTTTGAAGCAAAAAGTGGCACTGAGTGCTCATTTGCATGTCATTTCCCAGAATCCCTTGCTGCAGTGGAAGTGCTGTATGCTGGGTGATAATGGTGAAAGGTGGGGTTGCAGACCTGCCTAAGACATGCAGATGAGCATACAGTTGTATTTGCATATTTGCTTTCCTGTGGAGGGTTTTTGTCAATTTTTTTACTCACCATAACTTAACTCACTATTATTGTATAGCCTATCCCATAGCTTCTTTGCATACCCAGTTAACCAGCCCCACACTGATGAGACCCATTAAGGTCGAAACAGCTGTCTGTGGGTGGTTTTCTGGGTATGCACCTTAACCCTGGCTGTGCTCAAAGCTGTGACCATGCAGCAAGCTTAAGCCTATAGGGAACCATGTTAAAAATGGATTTTGAAGCAAAAAGTGGCACTGAGTGCTCATTTGCATGTCATTTCCCAGAATCCCTTGCTGCAGCGGAAGTGCTGTATGCTGGGTGATAATGGTGAAAGGTGGGGTTGCAGACCTGCCTAAGACATGCAGATGAGCATACAGTTGTATTTGCATATTTTCTTTCCTTTGGAGGGTTTTTGTCACTTTTTTTACCCACCATAAATTAACTAAGTGTGGTGAAACCTATCCTGTTTCATTTTGCAAAGCCAGTAAAACCAGCCCCACACGGATGAGACCCATTAAGGTCAAAATGGCTGTCTGTGTGAGGGTTTACTGGCTATGCATCTTAATCCAGGCTGTACTCAAAGCTGTGAAATGCAGCAAGCAAATGTTTACAGGGGACCATGTTATATGGTTATGAAGCAAAAGGTGGCACTATGTGCTCTGTTGCATGTCTTTTCCCAGAATCCCTTGCTGCAGTGGAAGAGATATACACTGTGTGTGTGTGTGTGTGTGTGTGTGTGTGTGTGTGTGTGTATATATATATATTAACACAAGGCAGATGGCACTCACATAAAATTGGAAAGCAGGTGCTCGTCCCATAGAAAGAATAAATGTAGAGGCTCCTTACCAGGCAGACCAAGAGTCCCAGGGCCACGTAGCAAAGGAAGAGACAGCACACTCAATGAAAGTATCATAAGTGGTTGTCACGGTGGACAAGAACTTATCAACACTTTTTTTATTTTTGGGATTCTCGATTGAACACAACAAGGAGGCAAAATAAATTGTGATTTGTTTCCTTGCTAGACAAACACACGACAACTTCAGAATGCACTTAATACAACACTTACTGGGATGGGGAAACAAAATAAATTGTCCTTTGCGAGAAAGAACACGAAATGCAGTCTCTGTTAAAAGTCCCGTTGGCTAGATTGCAAGTTATCGATCTAATAACTTGGCCAAATCAAAGAATTTCGTTAAAGTTCGTAGGAATTCATTTGGGAGTCACAAGGGCTAACGAATTCCGAAGTTTGCGGTAAATTCTTGGTTGCGATGTTATTTACCCCTTGCGTACTGGAACCGCTACCGCTTTGCTTGAACGAAGTCCTGTGCAAAGCGTAGTCACATCATGACTCGTATCTGGATCACACTGGGGATAGTCCGGCGAGCACAGTTATAGGGTGATCCAGTCTATCCTTAACATGTACACCGAATCCCCTCCGTGGGAATATTTAACCCACCAATCTCCGTTTTGCCCCCAGTTTGTAAAACCGGGCAAAAAGGCTTTCCGGTGTGCAAAGCGCATGTGTCAGCTTGACACCCATGCAATTTAGCATACCTGGGATACACACTTTTTCTGGCGCCCCTTAGTCTGGGGTTTGGTCCCAAGGTGTCAATGGCCCGGGATCTGGCACTTATCAAGATTCCGGCCATGTTTACCCTTTGGTGCTCTGAGGTTTTTCATCCCTGTCACTTCACTAGACTGAGGGTCTCCGGCTTAGCGGGACCTCGTTGAAGTGCAGGAAGGAAATACCCTCAGCTAATTCACCCCCACGCTCATTTACATACCAAAGTATTTTTTCCCGGGCTCACAGAAAAAAAACGTTCCTGCCTGTACATTTTAAATTCACAGTATTACACACTTTATTAAAAATCATGTTCTGGGTGTATTACAACTGTAATTTGTATGTGTATGTGCATGTTTTATGTATTTATACTTGCACACCAAAAATCAGGGTGCAGGGTGCCTCCGTTCGCGAGTTAGCCCCCTTAATTGAAATGCTCGCTTGTGGGAAGCCAAGTTCACCTACTTCCCCCGTCAATTGACACACTTCCCACGGCAATAGACTTTCTGCATTTTAAGTTACGGGGCTAACAAGGTTCGGATACATTTTATCTATAAACCACTTCAAATCTAACCGCAAGCCACTTATTCAATTGACTTGTTACGAATAGATAGAAATAGATAGAAATACATACCCATACTTCAAAAAGACCTCTAATCCGCAGCCACGCTTTTTCAATCAGCGCCGGCTTCAGCGCTCACAACGCCATCTTGTGCCTCAAAAGAATATAGCACACATTGCATTTACTTCTATTACAGCAGGCAGAGAACAGCCTGCAAATGGGGTTTAAGAAGGCTGGGACAGGGCAAATACAGCAGTGCAGTGCAAATACTTTTAACCCCTTCATTCCCAATGTGAGTTAGGGGTTAATCAGCCGGGTATAGTACCTTTATTTAGTCCTGATTAACCCTCTCCTCGCCACAGTGGTATATTGCAAAAAGCTGGCACAATCACCAACGTTTAGGTCCTTCAAACAGGACCTTTATCATGGGAGTGCTCCTATACCTACAGGTGCGCAAGTATTGTAAAACTTGCCTTGGAAAATCTGGGGCAATCACCAACAATGCCCCAGTAATGCTGCAACATTTTCGGCAACATTTCTGCAGAAAAACTAATGGCCCATCGGATTAACACAGCAGGGGTCCCATGCAGTCCCATTCAGTTTGAATGGGACTGTCAGGGACCCCCGCTGTGTTAATCCGATGGGCCATTAGTCTGTCTGCAGAAATTTCACTGAAATGTTGGCAGCATTACCTGGATATTGCCCCAGAATTTCCAAGGCAAGTTTTAGAATACTCGTCGTCGCACTTGTATATACCTAAATATTTAGGATGTCCTAAAAATCCTAGCTATATTGGGGGGATTTACTGTATTATTACTAAGATCCATTTTCCTGCAATGATTTTGATTACTGAAGGAAATAAGGAAATGTGTCAAACGTAAGTATAAACCCATCAGGGAAAGAGGTAAGCTTGGCTGAGTAGAAGCTGCAGTGTTCATTAGACAAGTATAGAAGTGTCACTTATATTTACAATAACATACTGCAGCAGAGCTTAAAGAAGCAGCTAACATTTTGCAGAATAAGTCTTGGATATTATGTACTCTAAAGTATGCTCTAATTTAAAACAAAAAATATAATGGAAATAAATAGCATTATCCATAATCTAAATTCTAATTAAATATAAATGTTCTACTTTTTTTGTATTTCCCACACTGTATTATGTAGGCTTAATCTACTAAAAAAGCATACAAATAATACACTCAGGATAACAGAACTTTTTTTTTACTGGATTAGTTTAGTGTTTTGAATTAAGTAGTTGATGTATTAATTAGTGTCATTTGTACTGTATATAAGCAACTAGAATAGGACACTTTGCTGTTTATACCTATGTACCTTGTGCTGAACTGTGAAATACAGTAACAGAATCACTGATAACATTCATTTAGCTATTTTAGCTTTGATAACACCGTATTGTCATATCATAGATTTACGTGTAACTCTTTATAGAGTTACACAATTTGAAAGTAATGTGTTAATCTATCCACTATGGAAACAGAACATGCAACAATTGATAAGTTTTCAAAAGCAGTTTTGAAAGTTTTAATATTCCCAATTTTAAATTAAACAACACAATCATGTAACAGACATTTTTGAAGCAAAGTCCACAACTTTAACAGCATTTTGTCAAATCAAAAAACAACTTTGTTATTACAGTAGGTGTGGGCCTAATTTCTAAATTCTTTTAGCCATGTTATAACAGGAGTGAATCTTTGAGGTTTGTGTCAGGTAATACATAGCAGGGGGTGAAATGAATTCATCTTGCTGTCTTCAAGTAAACTAAAAGCAATCTTAGTCTTCCCATGTGGTCACTTGAGGTGCTTGTCATGTTCAAGCTAATGATATCAGGCACCCTCAGGTTCTTTAAGTATTCATGAAGTAATTAAATTATCATTAACATATAAATAAAAGAAAACTGAAAACAACTTTAGCAGGCACCTAACATCTGTTCTAATGTTTTTTAGTAGTAAATGTTCCACACAGAAGCATAAGTGCATTATGGTCAGAGAAGTAGTTTGCATGGATTATTTATAGAAACTGTAATTAAACTGATTTGGCACTACAAAAATAGTTAACAACAAATCCTTTTTAAATAGTACATGTCAGCTATGAAAGAAATGTAAGCATGAGAAGAAATACAGTAAAACATTTTGCTGGCTGTTTAGGTCTCTGATAAAATCTAAAGACTTTAAGGACTATTTTCAAGGGCCATCATAACATTGTTACTACAGTACCATTGTTATTAATATAATGTACAAGAATATAATGTTTTTATACTTCTATTTAATTTTAGCTCTATTTAAAGTTTTACCTGCCCAATGGCGAAACAAAGACCTAAGAGGTAAAAATAATGCTTTTCTCACTTGACCACTGAATTCTCAATAGCACCCTCATTCACTTACCCCTTTCCAATAAAATAACCAAGACACTGTCTACAGTAAATAGTCTGCAGTTTTTTTTTAGCAAAGGTAGGACACACCATACGGTTCCAGATTTGCACCACCATTTGGGTTTCCTCCTTTGAATTGTCTTTCTAGGATCAATATCTACCTTTGGCTTGCAAGCCCTCAACTCTAATGCCCACTGCCTGGTCAGGCAGGACACCAATAATCCACACCAAACACTACCATCTTGTCCAATAGGAACAATGCCACCACCACAGCCATTTAACAATTTTAACTGGCCTTGAAAACCCTCACCAATCTATGGCTTTATCTAAACCCTCATTTAAAGATGAACACAAGTTAAAAATATCCAGTCTCACAACTGATATGTGCATTATAGGTTCTTTATTAAAAAATACATAAATACTGTACATGTGCCATGTCTTAATCATTGACTTATTTTGCTTCCTTACAGAACATCTATCAAATACTTTCATATCCCTTGCATATCTCTACACAAAGCTCTGAACTATCGTTGATCACACTATCACTTCATATACAAAATACTGGTAGCTTTGCCAAACCTACTCCGCTCTACCACACCAGCCTAGAGAACTCAATGAAACACTTCCCAAATTATTTCCCCCATTTGTAAAAGTAATAAAGCTGGCTTAGCGCTCTCCCTCACTTGCATATACAAGTGATAAAGGGGGGGAGGGGGAGGGAAAAGTCACTGGAAAAGCAGGGAAATATAAATAACCAAAATAAATCCTCACTCAGCATAAATCCTTCATATAATACATACTACCGATTAAGAAAATGGCTAAGATTTCACTCAATATTAAGACCGCAGGGAGCCCTAGTGTGTAACATGAATATCCTCTATAACATGAATATCCAAAGAGCTTCCCTGCGGTCCAAAAGATTGAGCCTGTCACCCCCTCTCTCGTGAGCAAACACTTTTTCAATCCCTCTGACTGTCAATTCTTTTGTCCCTCCCCTGTAACATTGTGAGAAATGTTTAGAGACTGGATGTGTACAGTCTTGTTTTTTAATTAATCTTATGTGTTCTAATACCCTGATCTTGAGGGATCTGGTTGTCCTCCCTACATAATTGGCTCCACATCCACATGTCAATAAATAAATGACATATTGTGTGTCGCAGTTTATAAAGGATTAAATTGGAAATGTTTTCTTAGAGGATGAGCCCTTAAAATGGGCTGAAGGTTGCATATATTGACACATTTTACATCCTCCGAATTTAAAAGAACCCTTAGTAACAAATTTCCTAGTTGTTGTTAAAGGTGAGACTACATAACTCGGGGACACATAGGAGGCAATCGTTTTAGCCTTTCTATAGATGAAGTGTGGACCCTTGGTGGAAGGACCACTCCAGGAAGAAGGCCCCCTTGGCTGAAACGCATTGAGTGTCCACTATCGGCAGCTATTCATTATTTTGTTGGCGTGACTCTTGGTGCTTATCCTGTGGACTGTATGACTTATTTCCACACATCCTGGAGTTTAACTCTGTGGGACTGACTCCATCATCACTATATGGCAGCTGAGTATAATTTTCTCTGCTATTTGGAGTCATTATCTCCTATGGAACCCTTACTCTAGGTTGTTTCATATATGCAAACAGCACTGGCTTTTTGTGATTCTACAGCCATGTGTTTTACTTGCTTTTGTGCAGCCACCACAGGCATTGTATGCATCTTTTTTTGATTTTGATATTTTGTATTGCTATTCAGGGTTAGAGTCTTTGTTTCATTTTGTCTCCCCTGTGCCTCCCCCTTGGTTTAAGTTATTATTTTTCTTATGTACATCATTTTTGTATATAGGTTTATTTATGCCATACGTTTCTTTATGCCCTTAGCTTAGTTATCTACCTTTTTAACTTAGGTCTTTACCAGGTTTTTTTTTTAAATATTCAGCTTTCTTTGTGTCGCTTTATATAGTTATCAGGCTTATTGTGCAGACACATTTTTTGCTTTTGATTTATTTTTCAGCATTATTGATTTTTGTAAATTTTAGTCAGTCACAGTCTTTTTGTATTTTTTGCTGCCCTTAGTGTGTATATGTTTTTAAATGTTAGTGTTCTTTTTGCTCGCTATTAAAATCTATTCATTTTCTATTTTGACTTTAGTTTCCTGGTCTTTTGGTATTATGTTATCAGTTATTTTGTGGTATATTTAGAGTGCTGCTTTCGGGGATTGTCTTAGTCTTTTGTGTGTTTCAATTTTCATATATCATATAATATATATATAAATATATATATATATATTATATAATATATATATATATATAAATATATAGATATATATATATATATATAAATAATATATATATATATATATAAAGAACAAAGAGAAGCGCAGGCACCATAGTGTTATACTGTATAAAAATGGAGTCCATTTAATAAGACATGCAATCCCGGGAACGCACTTACAAGATTAAAAAAACAACAAGCATGTAGAGAATATTCTCTAAGGGGTTCGTCAGCTGGATGGGAGGGGTCCAGTGTAAATACTCTGCCTGAGTAGGTTGCAGCTGTTGGCGCTCCTGACACACACCGCTGATGAACCCCTTAGAGATTATTCTTTTTCATGCTTGTTGTTTTTTTAAATCTAGTAAGTGCGATTCCTTGGGATAGCGTGTCTTATTAAATGGACTCAATTTTTTATACAGTATAAAACTATGGTGCCTGCGCTTCTCTTTGTTCTTTTTTTGTAGGTACTTTGTGGGTGGCTATACCACATCAAAGGAGCTGCATGAACCATTAGTATCTGTGGTCTGGATACCATCCTAATTTTTACTATCCTAAGTGGACCTGATGGACTACACCTGTGTGAACTTTAAGTGACTTTTAAATTATTTATGAACACCACATATAATTAGTTATAACAATAACAGCTATTAATAGCACTAGTCTAAATCACTATTATTATAATTAAATATTCACCTATTTTTTATAGATTTATACACGTTAATATTCACACAATTAATTATTAAGCGCTACTGTTTGTTTGTGTGTTTTGTTTTATATATATATATATATATATATATATATATATATATATATATATACTGTCCCGGACAGCTTTATTCTAAAGCTTGCCGAGATAAATGCAGGGCTTTTTTCCGATTTGAATCGGAATTTCCCGCGCAGCGGCCGCGTCAGCAGATAAGCGCTAATGGCGCTTATCATTGAAAGTGCCCGAGGA